>MNPI01024694.1:0-31909 GCA_015888305.1 Antheraea pernyi
TACTATGAAAAGTAGTTTAGATAAAAAATATATATATATCATCTTCATTCATATTTACATTCTTGTGCACGATAGTCTTTAATGACCTAAAATACAAGAACTAAACCATTTACAACTGTTGTAATAACTTATTACCTGTTTTAAATTATAGTCCAAATAAAATACAAATTAATAAATGCAAAATAACACCTACATTCATTCATCCTTTAAAAATTTACTATATACACTCAGTAGTAAATAAAGAAATTAAGTTTCTGATGTAGTAAAACTCATTGTGTTCTGATTTTTGCTATCCACCGTTGTACATTAAGTATTTAATAATAATTCTGAGCCTCCAATCATAATTGGATAAATATAATGTGAAATAAAATGGAAAAAAGCTTTTAGCAGCGGACTCGGAGAGATTTTAATCCAGCATTTTGACAGAGCTATCTTTCTTCACAAAGTTAGCAAATGCATGACGATAGCTCTATGCTTAACATACAAAGTATCGTTATAGTTATAACAAAAGCTTAGAATGTATTTGATAAATTATAAACCTCTTTAATATTCTTTAATTCTAGAACTACCATATATTAACCTTTATCTAACATTATAACTCCGGATAGGAGTCGGTGATGGCTCAATTGATAGTGTGTTCGGACACCGCATCGACGTTGGACTCTATTGGAGCTTTCGATGAAGGAAAACATTGTAATAAAATCATAGTATGGTGGTGTAGCTTTTTCTAAGTACCACCCTTAAGTTCGTAAAGTTTAGTAAAACCACGCTATAGCTATTACTGGTTTCGCCCGAGGTAGTACAGAAAACCCACGTGAAGTAACAGTGCTTGCATTGTTGCGTTTCATTCAGTCAGTGAGAGTGCCGGAGACCCACCTCCCCTACCTCTTTCCCACTCCCCCTCCTCTCCCCTCGACCATCACCCCAAACACACCTGGTGTTGCTAGTGTGTATAGACGGCGGTGATTACTTGACATCAGGTGATCCACCCCTTCGTTTGGCCTTTATGGTATAGGAAAAAAGAAGTTCTGCCGCCATGCACTTGTTAGTGTATTCCGGTAGCTGCACTTGAAAGCCAGCACCCCTAAGTTTAGCGGGTACACCATCTTAGATCACGGTCATTAAACATCCCATGAGATTTTGGTACTAACGTTAAAACTTATTAAGCATTTAATAAAAACAACGGTGCGTAATTTAGTTCGTAAATTTATATTAACTCACGATTTCCCTTTTAGCGCTACTTTAAAATGCATTAATGTTTTCCACTTAGCCAGAAAATAGGGTTAATATTATAACCCTATACATAAGGCTTCTATCACAGAAGGGGCGTAAAAGTCGCTCTTTATTCACAATAGCTACAAAGGTCGACTGATCGGCACCCGATAGGAACTTCGCACGAACACGCTATTATCTATTGGATCGGATATTGACGAGCTGATTTAGTCTTTGTGAAGCGTTCACAAGGCTATATCATATGCAACACGCCACTCTGTGTATATATGTGGAACATAAGTAAAGCAAACTACAGTAAACACATAAATAATTTTGTATAGTTCTCAAATATATTTAAATAATTAAAATCTTATTCCTAAATAATAATATAAATCCGAATATGTGTTTGTTTGTTTCGCACCGATAGTCATGAAGTAATAGTACTAGTATAAAAAAGAATGTAGACTACATTTCATCGTCATCATTATTATAGTATAAAACAAAGTCCCCAGCCGCGTCTGTCTGTCTGTCTGTTCGCGATAAACTCAAAAACTACTGAACGAATCTTCATACGGTTCACCAGTCGATAAAATAATTCATGAGGAACGTTTTAGGATATAAATGTGTCAAGGTTTTATGTAGATTGGTTGAAATATAACAATAATTGTTGGACAAGTCGGAAAAAGATTTATAGCAGATAAAGCTGATTTGGCTATCTCAAATTTTATTTTATTAAAACACTCGATTGCATTGTGATTGAGCGGTTCGTGACTGAATAAGAGGATATATATCTTTTCAGAAAAATTGGGTACCCATCTAGAATAATGTGCAAACATACCAAGGGCTCGTTTAAGGGAAGATGCGTCATTGGGAATAGCTAGATCCATCAACGGTTTCAAGCGATCTTCGTCAGGTTTTATGGAATTGTTTTGAATGGTGTATCCTAATAAACTTATCCGTTCGCTTGCAAAAATGCACTTTTCTTGATTCAAAGTTAATTTATATTTCTCTACGGCGTTCATGAATTTTTTTAAATTTTGGTCGTGTTCTTCTTTTGTTTTTCCGGAAACGGTGACATCATCTAAATAAGCAAACGTTCCATTTAAATTCCCCCTAACACAGGCTGGCAACGCACTTTCGACTCCCCTGGTGTTGCTAGTGTCTATGGACGGCGACGATCACTTAACATAGATCAGACGCAGTGCCAGTCGGCAGTCCTTGCTCCTCCGTCTAAAAGGTTTATGAAGGCACCATGGGGTTTTAACATAACCCATCCTCAGCTTCGTGTCGGTATAGGTATCTTTTAGAGATCTCCCCATGTAACGCGTAAAGAAAATTATTCCGTAAGTGCCGTAAGAAGTGTCACTTCAAATAACAAAAAGACATACTAATAAAATCTATACATTAACACGTGAAGAATTTCGGCCTTTCAATTTAGGCGCTGAGAGGACCCTTATGATCTTCTATCAATCATTAGGTGAACTAGATGATACCGCTGAGTTACTTAACCTATTTATATTATAAGCTATCAATGTAGCTATGTCACGTTTATACTTTTTGGAAAGATACATACTATCCTGCGTTATTGTATAGTTATTAATAAATTTATTAATGTCAAAAAATATAAATTTGTCACTATGACGCCATGTCAAATTATACACTAATGTATTTAATATATGAATACTATTTTGGAGCATCACCTACCGAGTCCAATTAAGATAAAATCTAACATATATATATTGCTGATAAATGTCTTCGCATTAACTCTTGGGTTGCTCCTGTGCCGCTCAACTTCGCGCCCGTTCACTATTCGCGTAGAGCCTACTTCAAGACTCAAAAATATTCAGAAAACTATTTTATAAAATATCGTAATAACAAACGTACTGACAGAACTCTAATTGAGATTCATTTTCTACAATGCAATGTAACTATTATGTAGGTTTATGTTTTATGAAATAACTTGTCGCCTTTGTTTAGCAAACATTTTTATACAATAAAATAAATGTAACAACATATACTCGTAAGTATCAGATTCGTTTACACATATTTTTCAACTTTGTCGATATGGTATTACTGAAGAGAACCTTGTTTAGAATCGTTATGGTTTGAAAATCAAAGAAAAAAATGCCTCATGACAACGATACACACATATACATATATCAATAAGATTAGCTTACTTATTACATTATGTACTTCTAATTCTCTATATAATTGATAATTAGGCTTAGAAATGTCATGTATATGCTCGGTTATAATGTACTGTAACATTATATGGACCGACGGAGGCGTTGGTTCTATGTTTGTTTTCAAAAAAATACCTATTACGGCGTTGCTAAACAATAAATGATTCCAGAATCAAGGTCAGAAGATTTTTTTTGAAAACATAAATTTACACAATATTATATTGCGACATAGAAAATAAGTCTCATAAGTATCTAATAGAATTTTGTCAGTACATGTGTCGTTTCGCTATTTGATAAAATTTGTTTCCCAAATACTGATGTGTATATAAATTGTTGGGTGCAGGGTTGTAATAAATGTTGTGTGTGTCTTCCAGTGGATCACCAATTGGACACGGTAGGTGTAGTCGCGGTAGAATTTTAGATTTTTTTTATTATCAAGGAAGGACAATGTCCGTCGTGTCCCCTAGTCTAGAAAAAAGTATTGTTTTCGAGATATATAATATATTAAATGTATATGAGCGCGAGCGAAGTTGTGACCAAAGGAATAATAACCTTATCATATAAATTATATATTATCTGAGTGACGTAACAAATATATGCCAGCGTTACCTAACAAAGGTCAGTCGGGTCATTACTTTGTTGAGTACAAAACAAATAATACATAAGAGCGTAAAGTGTTTGAAAATGAGTTTTACAGAAATATATTTCAGTGAATTGCGTTTTAGGTATTAAACTAAACTAAAATTAATGGAATCATTGAAAATTCGTTCATCTTATTTCTATTTATTACTTTCTTATATTATAACTAGACAGGGCTTTTTTGTATGGGCACGTGGGGTCACGCAATGCCCTTCAAAAATACGGAAAAATTGCCATAAGTTGGTATTCGGTCTGAAAATTTTAGAAAGGTGTGTTACTATTATATGTCGCAAGTACCCAAAATAAGAAGGCGTACATTTTTGCACTTTTTGAGATAAAAAAAATTATAGACTTGTTATTTTCGAAAATTTGGGTACCCCCTAAAAGGAAGTGAAAATAAAAGGCCTGTAACTAGGTATCCAATTTTTGAAACTATTTCATGTATTGCTACTAATTTTAAGGATAATACTTTTCACTTCAAGAGTATTGCCTTATCGGGAGCACTTATATAAAATGCTTTAGTATCCAACTCGCTGTTAAAATTCTGAAGAAAAACATAACTTCAAGTTTGTTACCAGTTAGTTGAAAAGTGAAAAAGTAATTTCCATCACCGAAACGTTGAAATAAATTCTCTTCAATTTCGTGTTGCAATAAATTATTCAGCTCTGTTGCCTGAGGGAGACAGTGTCGTAGTTTGTGTTTAAAGTTGTACCATTTTGTATTGGTCGAGCTGTAACTGCTGTCTGCTATATACCCTTTCGTTGCATGTATGTGGTATTCATAGTTTGTGGTTCGGTTAGCGAATTTGGGCGGAAGTTTGATGGATTTACATGGGTTGGATTCAAACAATTGTTCAAGGGTCATTCATCCACATAGTGCGGTGAATGCCTAAGGCTCACTGTTAATACTGTAATAGTACTTAGTCGAGCAAATTGTTGTAGGAGTTATGTAATAATAAAAAAAACAAATAAAAGAAAACTCACAATGAATACATGTTAAATACGGAATTCCAATCAAACATCACAACCATGCTAACGAGAACGTATTTGCAGGCACCAGCTAATTTTAAACTAACAATATTTGCGTAAGTTGTATGAAACTTATTAATCCAAACTAATATAATAAACGCCAATGTGAGTTTGTGTGTTGGTTACCTACTCAACCGAGACAATCATCCGATTGTTCTTTACCTTTTCGTTTACTTAATTAAAACCGATTCATTGAATTTTACGTACACGTTGTCAGCGGTACAGAAAAAGACAGAGTACTTTTTATCCAAAAAAAGTAATGTTTTGAAGATGCAATGTTAACGCTAGCGTATCCGTGGGAAATCTTTGTGAAGTAATAAACTCATAGAATTATGAGACCGCTTACAACGCGCGGGTTTGTTATTCTATGAATAAACTATACAAAGATTATAGAAAAGATTCCAATTTCAATCATATAAAAATTATACCTATTTGTAATCGGCTTAACAATATATTAATTACTTCGTAAGAACACTTTTGTTATTAAGTATTAATTATTTCGTTTCTTTTCTATCTAGAGTGTATTTAATTGTGGTTGTTGTAATTGAATAATTAAATATACAGACACGAGGCGAGGATATATTACATCGATGACTTGGTTAATAAGCTGGCCGCGCTACAGTTGTGTCAAAATTGTTTAGAAAGGTGTGTTACTATTATATGTCGCAAGTACCCAAAATAAGAAGGCGTACATTTTTGGCCTTTTTGAGATAAAAAAAATTATATACTTGTTATTTTCGAAAATTTGCGTGCCTCCTAAAATGAAGTGACAATAAAAGGCCTGTAACTAGGTATCCAATTTTTGAAAGTATTTCATGTATTACTACTAATTTTAAGGATAATACTTTTCACTTCAAGAGTATTGCCTTATCGGGAGCACTTATATAAAATGCTTTAGTATCCAACTCGCTGTTAAAATTCTGAAGAAAAACATAACTTCAAGTTTGTTACCAGTTAGTTGAAAAGTGAAAAAGTAATTTCCATCACCGAAACGTTGAAATAAATTCTCTTCAATTTCGTGTTGCAATAAATTATTCAGCTCTGTTGCCTGAGGGAGACAGTGCCGTAGTTTGTAGTTACTTTAAAGTTGTACCATTTTGTATTAGTCGAGCTGTAACTGCTGTGTGCTATATACCCTTTCGTTGCATGTATGTGGTATTCATAGTTTGTGGTTCGGTTAGCGAATTTGGGCGGATGTTTGATGGATTTACATGGGTTGGATTCAAACAATTGTTCAAGGGTTATTCATCCACATAGTGCTGTGAATGCCTAAGGCGCTCACTGTTAATACTGTAATAGTACTTAGTCGAGCAAATTGTTGTAGGAGTTATGTAATAATAAAAAAAACAAATAAAAGAAAACTCACAATGAATACATGTTAAATACGGAATTCCAATCAAACATCACAACCATGCTAACGAGAACGTATTTGCAGGCACCAGCTAATTTTAAACTAACAATATTTGCGTAAGTTGTATGAAACTTATTAATCCAAACTAATATAATAAACGCCAATGTGAGTTTGTGTGTTGGTTGTTACCTACTCAACCGAGACAATCATCCGATTGTTCTTTACCTTTTCGTTTACTTAATTAAAACCGATTCATTGAATTTTACGTACACGTTGTCAGCGGTACAGAAAAAGACAGAGTACTTTTTATCCAAAAAAGTTAATGTTTTGAAGATGCAATGTTAACGCTAGCGTATCCGTGGGAAATCTTTGTGAAGTAATAAACTCATAGAATTATGAAACCGCTTACAACGAGCGGGTGTGTTACTCTATGAATAAACTATACAAAGATTATAGGAAAGATTCCAATTTCAATCATACAAAACTTATACCTATTTGTAATCGGCTTAACAAAATATTAATTAGTTCGTAAGAACACTTTTGTTATTAAGTATTAATTATTTCGTTTCTTTTCTATCTAGAGTGTATTTAATTGTGGTTGTTGTAATTGAATAATTAAATATACAGACACGAGGCGAGGATATATTACATCGATGACTTGGTTAATAAGCTGGCCGCGCTACAGTTGTGTCAAAATTGTTCTATTATATAGTAATGGACAAAATAATTATCTGACATTTGTACTTACGTTGTAGTTTGTAACTATGTATCTTGAGTTGTACCTGACATCGTAATAACAATGTTTTATTTTGATAATTGCTTCCTTAAAACCGGGACTTACCTGAAAAAGAAAATATTAAGGTTAAAAAAGAAATTTCAGACTTTTATAGAATTTTCTGGGTGTATATTTGTTATTGTATATATATATATATATTGTATTGTTATTGTTGTTAATAATAGTATTGGTCGACGAAAGTTCAAAATTCGACCACAATAAGGGGTAACATTGAATGCAAGTGGTAATATACAGTTTTATTACATTACATAATACAGTTATATTTTATTATTAGTAACTGTATTTCTCTTTGTTTTTTTTAATGGTAAAGATTGTATTGAATGCATTGTATAGAATTGTTGTATGTTAGTGGCCGACACGATCGTAAATTATGACGATTAGAGATTTATAAATGAGCCTTCGACGCGTCGATGGTAAGGAAAAAAACCAACTGTTTTCAACTTGTTTTCGTAACACTAAACCTAAAAAAACAATTAAAAAAAATATATCTGCATCTATTTATATAAAGTTACACGAAGAAAATTTTTATAACGTCTAATCTTATTACATTACGCGTATGGATCAATCTCTCATTAAAATTTGTAATATTTTCAAAGTATGGATATTCTGTTGAAGAAATTTAAAGGCAAATAAAATTATTGAACGCAACGTTTTCTGTTAAAATGTAAAGTTGGCTGAAATTTGAAGAGACTATTTATAATTGAACTATCAAGCCCGACGACGCGTCGCCTTGGCTCAGTTA
Organism: Antheraea pernyi; assembly: GCA_015888305.1. Taxonomy (NCBI): domain Eukaryota; kingdom Metazoa; phylum Arthropoda; class Insecta; order Lepidoptera; family Saturniidae; genus Antheraea; species Antheraea pernyi. Next base: position 7,952 of record MNPI01024694.1, read on the forward strand.
TAATAAATTAAATTACTATTATACTAAATTATTCAGCACTGTTAAATTAATAACCATTGAAATAATAAAACGTTTTTGCTGTTCCAAAAATGTATGCGATTGAGAATAGAACGGTAAGTGATAATTACAAAATTACAAATAACTATAAAAAGAAAATCAACAATAAACACGCAATGCAAAATATGGGGTTCCCATCATATATCAAAACCATGTTAAAGAGAACGAAGTAATAAAAGTAACGTTTGTTATCCTAACTCACATGCAAAATATGGGGTTCCCAACATACATCAAAACCATGTTAACGTGGCCGAACTCTATAATAACACTAACGTTTGTTATCCTAACTCACAAACAGTGAAACTTATTATCCTAAATCTTTATATATATATATATAATTATTATGTCCTTGTGTATGTGACTGAACTCCTCTTAGACGAAAGGGCAGATTTTGATGAAATTGTATGTATGTGTTCCGGTAGATTCAAGAATGATTTACATTTTTTGATGTCATAGGAGGCAAACGAACATGTGGGTCACCTGATGTTAAGTGATCACCACCATAGACACCAGCAACACCAGTAGAGTCGCAAGTGCGTTGCCAGCCTGTGTTGGGAGAAGGGAGGGGGAGGATGAGGAAGGGGAGAGAGGGGAGGTGGACCTTCGGCACTCTCACTAACCGACCGAAACGCAACAATGCAAGGCACTTACTTCACGTCGGTTTTCTGTGGGTCGGGTGGTACTACCCCAAGCGAGCCGACCCATTCATGCTGAAACCACTAGTAGCTTCAGCGTGGCTCTACCACCTATGAAATTCGCCGATTTGCGATTCACAATTGGCCCCGGTATGTGTTGTTGCAGTTTGATTCTAGTTTTTTTAATTATCAGGGCAGGACAACGTCCGTCGGGCCGGTTAGTTTAATGTAATAAATGTGAATGTTTTTCTTGTTACGATTTCATGCTCAAACTATTTAATTTATTATTATGTAATTTTGAATACATGTTGTTAACAAGGGTTTCGAAAAGCACATACAGCATCAATCATCCCGATGTACTGTTCCTGAGAGATAAATCGAATCTACATTACAACGAGATCGAAGTCTAGAGCAAAAGTTAGTTCATTATAAAAACTACGAAATTCCCTTACTAGAAACGGTAAATAAGTACATGTGAAAGTTAAAAAGAGATTTCCCTTGAAAATTTTAGAATTATATAAGAAATGTCTAGGTTCCAAATAAATCTTTTAGAATTTAGAGTATAAAATTACAAACTCCGTTACAATGATTATTCTAAAATTAGTGCGTGTTTAAAGTATCAGCTTTGCAAAAGATAACGGTGTTTATCTTGTTGTTGAATTAAGTCTAATAATATCTGATAATGTTATTGAAACACAATATAATATTAGGTTAGATACACATCTGTGTACTTGTTGAAAGTAATTACAATTATGATATAATTGTAAACATATTTTTGGGTCATTCTGAAATTAACTGTCGTAGTATGTGAATACAAAAGAGCTTTTCCTAGTTAATATAATAATTATGTAGTAGCGCAAGTTATATGTATACTTTTTAATATTTTTATTTCATCACTTTATGTATATGATTTTTTTATGTATTTTTACAGTTACAGACTAATATATATTAATCGACGACAGGTTCGCCGTCCGCTAGTGTCGGGATCTACCGTCAACAAACGACGAGTTTTAATTATTTATTAGCCCGATGAAGCTGTGAAGGTCCATCGTGTTAAAAAAAGGTTTAAATTAATTTTTATTCTGTTCCAATCATGGTTTTACCGATAGTATATAAACCCGATGTCCGCTGGTTTGAACCCCGGCATGTACCCACGGATTTTTCGGAGTTCACGTACATTTACTAATTTAAATTAGTAACAATATCTGCTGACGGTGACGGCAAAACATCATAAGAAAACCTGAACCTGAGAAATGTTCTTGTAGTACTGTAAATGGGAAAACATAACTATGGATTTCTCAAAGTTTGAAATCGCTAATACCTCGCGGACTGGCGTAGTCCGGTGAAGCTGTTAAGACCTTGCTAGGACAATAACGTATTCAGTTTAAAAGAAAAATACTTGGACCTGCGTGGTGATTATGCCCAACAGTAAATGTGTTCTGGTAGCGAATAATCACGATGATTTAACCAATTTGTCCACTTTATATCAATTCTTCGATATCAAATCGATCCATACTAATTTTATAAAGAGGTAAAGTTTGTGAAGTTGTAGGGGGTTGTAGTTGTAGGTTGTATCTGGGAAGTCGGAGAAAAAATGGTCGAACGAAAACGTTTCTTACGAACGATGAGAGATATATGATTGAGTTTTAGAAAAAAGTTGTAGCTTGATAATGCCTATTACCGACCAACGAAGTGGGCACCGGTCGGATAGTATCCAATAATATCGGTCACTCAGTTATTATGTAGGTACTTCATTTTATTAACATCACCTGAAGTCGTAGCCATCTATTTCACATTCTCACACGGTTATTTCCATTCGAAATTATGCACAGTTTGTGGTATATTGACCATATAATTAATACACGCGAGTATATTTAACATTCAATCGTAAAACTGATAATCATGCTCACCCTACGACAATCAATACTATGCGGCGATCGAATTCGCCACCTTGCGGTTTATTACGCCCCTTGTTATTTACAAGGACTGTTTGTGGTTAAAGTTATTTAGTGACGTGGTATTAACAAAACCAAAATAACTCTACAAATTAAGAGAAATAAATTTACCGTATAGCTACAACACGCTATATAGCTTTTATATGGTGAGCGCTCCAAATTGCAGAACAACATTAACAGGACATTGTATTAAGTGACATCGGTGCTAAAGTAGTCCGGTGAAGCTGTGAAGACCCTGCCGAGTCAAGAGCGTAGTCAGTTCGAGAAAAAAAAAAACATCGGTGCTAAGCATGCTAAACTTAAAATATATAATAAACAAATTGTTTATATAAATCTTATAGGTTTTAGCGTTTAGCCATAATTTCATCAAATAATTAATACTAATGTGCCCAGAGATTGGTGACGCACTAATTCGGAGTAGTGTTTATTATTTACCGACATACATCTAAGGCGCTTATTGCATAATTTTGCTAAGTAGCAGGCGGTAGGTAGCCATTAGAAAAAAACCCTGTCAACTTAATCGTTTTATCACGAGAGTTTTCTTCAACAATAACTTCGATTCAAGCAGGATTCGAATTAGGTCGATGGACGTGTTGTCTGAATAACTATTTGCTGTAACTTACCTAATAGGAGTATGTACAAAACACAATTTTGTTTTTTATAAATATACCATATTGTGTACTAAATTTTGAAGATACTCGTACAGCTCATATTACTCGCAGATAAACGTATCTTTATATAGGTGAAAGAATTTTTATGATTTAATATTATTTGATTTGTAGTCCGGTGAAGCTGTAAAGACCTTGTCAGGTCAATAGCGTAGTCAGTTCGAGGAAAAAAAAATCTGAGTTTATCCATTCTAAAAAAAACGTATCCCTAAACGTAGCACATCATTAACACACTGAAAATTCTATTCCCACTCTCTTTCTCCCTCGTTCAATGATATAGTTAATTGTTGGCAGTAATTTATTAGATTACGAACAAAATGTAGTATTAAGATTTTCGGTTCAATAACAAAATTAACATGATTCAAGGATTGAAACAACCAATTTGTTGAGTGTAATTTTATATTTGCTATATATATTTTAGAATATTTAATTTGATTAATTGAACTTAATTAGTTCGGTAAGTATTAGTACTATAATATGGCTTCGCAAGTAACCCATTATTTTTTAATAAAATGTAAAAGTTAAATATGCTTATTATGGGTTATTCTGAGGATATTAACATATATTTAAAATAGACTACCTTTACATACTTTCGATTTACACAATTCCGTATTATATAATACATATCTTATATATAAAATTCTCGTGTCACGTTAGTAACCATACTCCTCTGAAACGGTTTGCCCGATATTTATGAAATTTTATATGCATATTCCGTAGGCCTGAGAATCGGCTACTATCTATTTTTCATACCCCTAAGTGATAAGGGTTGTTCACCCCTAACATTTATTTTTTATTACATTTTTTTAAATTTTATTTTGTTATAATGAGGCTTTAACTAACATTTTTTTTTTACATTTTTTTAAATAATAATAACCGGTAATAACTGAACTAAGTATTAATATTTGAATATATTGAAACATCTATAGGCGCAGATAAACCTGATTTTGGCTTGGAGCGACGTGGCGACGCAAAACACGAACTTTGCACTATTAAAGAAACACTCGAAAACATTTGTAACCCTATCTGTATAAACATTAGATTCAAATTGTTTAGTTGGACACTTGTTACTAGTGTTACGCAGCACGTGCCGACGACCTAGCTTCCTTTGATAAATGCCGCCAAACACACCGCGCCTACGCTTACGCCTAATTTAATTATTTAAATTTTTATTTAATTAAAAATGAATATTTATGTAATAAAATAAATAATCAGTCATTATGTTATGGAACAAATTTGTAATGCTTTATCTTTTCATTATGTCACAGCTGATTCCTGTCGTAATCTGTTATTTTATGCATATAACTTTACAGAACAGTGTCGATGTTTCACATCTGCCAGGCTTCCCGTGACGGCTCAATTTTTAAAAACAATCAATACTAGCAAGTTTCCGTGATTTCGTATGCATTTTGGGGTGTAAGGGGTGTCAAATAACATCTAACACTTGAGACATCCAAGCCAACCTCACCTGCACGTGGTGCACCCTGCTGAATAACGAACGAGGCAATGGCGGAAGCGGGGTGGTAGGGTTCTACAGCCTGACTGGGTCGCAACCACCATGTATATGGCGAAAAAGCCCGTCATAGTGATTCGCTTCTGCGGGTCGCGTTTCGGGATCAGCCTGTGCATATCCAATCTGTCGCAGGCCTGCATGACAGCGGCGACCGGTGATGGATACTGTGTCACTCGGTGGTCGCCATTGTTTTTGGATTATACTGTGCTTACCATTTTTGGATTGTACTGTGCTTACCATCAGGCACAGTGCAGTCATTTTGCCGTGCTACTATAAAAAAAAAAAATATGAAAACATAATGGTAACTCAGGGATATCATACTTAGTTACCTTTTATTGAAATAATATTAATAATGGGAACAGTCGGTTTGAAGATCACCGTTAAACAAATTTAACCACTTTATAATAATACCTATACGATATAGCGTAAGTGCATAGTAGAGATAAAGGCATAAAATAACTAATATATGTAAATAGGTCGGGCATAACGTCCGCCTGCAATGTTGTTTAGATCGACGCGTAATCCCAAGTGCTCACAACTGTTACTTTACATACACGACGGTCTAAGAACTTAAGAATACATAAAATAACTATACGGTACCTAACTAATATTATATAAAAATCGATTCGTTTGTTTATTTGTTACGGGTTCCCGCTCTAACTACTTCACCGATCATCATAGAATTTTTAATACACATTGTAGGGGTATAAGGAAGGAAGGATTAAAAAATTATCCCCGAGAGATAGATCAATTCTATAATCTGGGTTTATAATTATGAGCGAAACTGCGTGCAAAATTTTGTTGTAGTTTTTGTTCCATTTTTATTTTTTTATATCATAGGAGGCAAACGAACAGGCAGGTCACCTGATGTTAAGTGATCACCGCCGTCCATAGACACTAACAACACCAGGGGAGTCGCTCCGGCGCTCTCACTGACCGAACGAAACGCAACAATGCAAGAACTATTACTTCACGTTGGTTTTCTGTGAGAGGGTAGTACTATCCCGAGTGAGCCGACTCATTCATGCTGAAACCAGTAATAGCTTCAGCGTGGCTCTACCACCTCTGAAAACCTCACCTCACCTCTTTATGATTTCTTTAATTAATCTAAACAAAAAATACAATGGCAAAGCAATCAGAACCGATCATTTAATGCGGTATTCAACTTTCGTATATCTTAAATGAAGACATGAAGTTTTTCTTTAGGTTATTTTTTATAAATCGTGTATCAAATGACCGTCTAATGTCGACTGTATCGTTTCTCGCCGACAACATGAGTAGGTATGGATAAAATGTCGAAAATAACAAATTATTAATCCCCAGACGACTTTGTCACTGGGTCGAGTATTGGAAACCCGTTTATTTTGTTGGCATAAACATTTTTCAATGTAACATTATATATTATACATAACATATGACTTAAGTATGCATCGGGCCTTTTGGCTTAAGCAAGGAAAAGTTTTCTTTTTGCAATAACATGTGATTATTAATAATAATATTACTATGAATGAATATATCTCCACTTTAGATAAGAATGAAGCGCCAAAAGTAAATCAAGGCGCCAGGATGACGGATCGCTTCGGCGTCACATAAACATTTTTTTTTCCATAAAAGGCACTGTTCAGGAAATGCTGACGCATTTTTTATGTCTGTTTGTCAGCTTGTATGTCTAAATTTGATTAAAATTGGCGTTTGTATCGAAAGTATATATTTCGTATACCATTGCTCAATTGACAGATTTTTATTACTTTTAGAAATCGTAAAAAAATTAAATAACACAAAAACATTTCTAATTTATTCTCAACATATTTTAAACTTTGTCCAATATCAATTGATTCTATTGAAGGTCAACACAGGGATTGTATATCATTCCAAAAATAATATCTTAAAATAATACTAATCATAATTTTAGAAAAATATAATTAGCTGACGAAAATATTTAGTTGCATAATAAACGCAGTTGTAGCCACGTACAACATGATGCAATAAGGGTCACATTTCAGTTGTGTTAATAAAACATTTTAACACCTTACGTACCATGAAATGTGAGAAATATTAATTTTACAAATGTTACTAATAAAATAATTAATCATTATATCATACTGTATGCTCAGGCCTACATATGTACACTGAAAATTTTCACGAACTAGTTTAACACACACAGCACAGAACATCTCCATATACATGCACACACATACACAGTTAGGTACACATATAATGGAAGAGTTTTATTTTCTTCCCTTACTTTTCGAACTTGGTTAGTTTAGTTTAGCCGAGTTGATAAATACAAAATACATATTTGAGTTCGATGTATAGGTACGATTAGTTTAATAAGGTTCGCGTTGTTGCATCCAAGCCTAAGCTGAGTTTTGGCCACTTTGACACGCTTTCGCTTGTTGCCAAGCAGCTGTGTGCCTTAAGCGTTCGCGTTTATTCCGGTAAAGCTGTGTAGCCACGTCAGACCAATACCGTTAGTTATTAAGTCCAACATATAGAATGTGATAATTATATGCATTATAAACTTTGTAGGTGGTAGAGCCACGCCGAAGCTATTACTGGTTTCAGCATGAATGGGTCGACTCGTCCGGGGTAGTACAAAGCTCTCATAGAAAATCGACGTGAAGTAACAGTGCTTGCATTGTTGCATTTCGTTCGGTCAGTGAGAAAGCCGGATACTCGCGTCCCTCCTCCTCCCCCATTCCCCACTCACCTCTCCCCCAAACACAGGCTGGAAACGCATTTGCGACTTCCCTGGTGTTGCAAGTGTCTATGGGTGGTGGTGATCACTTACTCCAATGATTAAAAAAAAATCCCGTAATATTGAGTAGATTAAGAAAAGCTTGTGTGAAAATGTATAATTGATCTTCTTCGTTAATTCAGTAAACCAAGGAATAACATACAGAACCAAATTTAGTAAAAGACCTGCATAATCTAAATACTAAAAACTGTAACAAACTGGTCGTCCCATGTATCAGACTTAGCAAAACCAGTAATAGTTTTTCCTAGAGACTACAGTATGGGGTGCTTCAAGGGAAAAATAAATAGGTTACTTAAGGGTCGGCAACGCGCATGTAACGCTTCTGATGTTACAGGCCTCCATAGGCTGCGGTGACTGCTTTTCATCATGCGGCCCGCATGCTTGTTTGCTACCGACGTAGTATAAAAAAAAAGAAAAAGTTTTTTAGCTAATGTTTGGTTCGGCTCATATTGCGAGGCGGTTATGCTCGCACGCAAAGGAGGCGGTGGAGAGGGAGAGGGGCAATGTCTTACACTTTATGCAAACTTTTATTTCCATCCCATTATTCCCTCCATTTATGTGTAAGTAAAAAGAGTATTACCATTACATAGCATACCATATAGAGTTCAATTAAAGATTTTTACGTTCTGTGAGATTTCCATACAGAAATGTAAAAGTTTTTATCCTTTTATTTCATCTATCCATATGTATAAGAGAATAAACGAATGATTGACTGACATATCAAAGAATAGCACAGATTAGACTTTTACAATGTACGTCAGCACTAAGGCAGGAATTCTTTTTTAAAGTTACACCCTAATGTGGTGAGAAAGCGGGTGACAGTTTCAAAGAAAATCCATCACTTTTTTTTAATTACATCTATGAAAATTCGTATTTAGCAACTCAGAAGCATGAGTTTATTATAGGCATGTCGTTTTAAAATTGATAGCCTATTAGATTTGTTATTCTTACTATTTGTAACTATAAGTTATATAACTCATATCTTAATAAGAAAAAATAATGGTTCATAAATAATTACAGTATAGAAAACATGTGCAAAGCTCGGGCAATTGCAAGTACATTATAAATAGCGTTGTGATTTACAGTTTTTTATAACTTAAAACATTAAGATTTTGACATAAAAATCTTAGTGATCCAACATATTATGTATTCAAGTCTCTTAAGGATTATATTTGATTCCCAAAAGAAAATTAATAATTTATTAAATTTACCTTTATTTTTATCATCCGTCTAAACGTAAAATACTCCAAATTAATTTTACATATAACTTTTGATTGAAGAAGGCGTTCCTTTGCGGAAATCCATCATTAATATTATAGTGGATCGCCACCGATCGATCGAGTCAACATCGATCTGATGATGCTCCGTGATGGAGCGAAACGCGTGTTATCGATTGTCGTGATTACACGTCAATCTGCAACATATTTTAATTAATTTATTGATAATTATTATATTTATACTAATTAATTAACTAGCGGACCCGTGCAACTTCGTCTGCATTAAATAGATTGTCATCGGTTTCAATTGTATTTTTAAAGGCGAAAAATTTTAATAAACCTAAAACCACACCTACCGTTTCCTATTGTAAATCCAAACTATCAACTATTCCCCGATTAATTATATATTGTATAATTAATATATATGTATATAAATGATATATTGATTAATTGATTCTTTTTTTGTTGCAGTTAGACGTAGTAGTATTCAATCAATTCCAGGCGGAAGTACAAAGTAGCGTCCACTATAATATTAATAATTCGCACTTGATAAAATTAAAATGTATATACTTCTGTATATACGTGGTTAGTTTTACGTTATATTTTTGATACAGAATAGCCGATATACGTGACATTTGGCAATGCTTAGTGCCTTCCATGCAGAAGTTTTTGCGTTAGTCGTATGAGCACAGATTAGACTTTTACAATGTACGTCAGCACTAAGGCAGGGATTTTTTTTTTAATTTACGCCCTAATGTGGTGAGAAAGCGGATAACAGTTTCAAGGAAAATCCATCATTTTTTTAATTACATCTATGAAAATTCGTATTTAGCAACTCAGAAGCATGTGTTTATTATAGGCATGTCGTTTTAAAATTGATAGCCTATTAGATTTGTTATTCTTACTATTTGTAACCATAAGTTATATAACTCATATCTTAATAAGAAAAAATAATGGTTCATAAATAATTACAGTATAGAAAACATGTGCAAAGCTCGGGCAATTGCAAGTACATTATAAATAGCGTTGTGATTTACAGTTTTTTATAACTTAAAACATTAAGATTTTGACATAAAAATCTTAGTCATCCAACATATTATGTATTCAAGTCTCTTAAGGATTATATTTGATTCCCAAAAGAAAAATAATAATTTATTAAATTTACCTTTATTTTTATCATCCGTCTAAACGTAAAATACTCCAAATTAATTTTACATATAACTTTTGATTGAAGAAGGCGTTCCTTTGCGGAAATCCATCATTAATATTATAGTGGATCGCCACCGATCGATCGAGTCAACATCGATCTGATGATGCTCCGTGATGGAGCGAAACGCGTGTTATCGATTGTCGTGATTACACGTCAATCTGCAACATATTTTAATTAATTTATTGATAATTATTATATTTATACTAATTAATTAACTAGCGGACCCGTGCAACTTCGTCTGCATTAAATAGATTGTCATCGGTTTCAATTGTATTTTTAAAGGCGAAAAATTTTAATAAACCTAAAACCACACCTACCGTTTCCTATTGTAAATCCAAACTATCAACTATTCCCCGATTAATTATATATTGTATAATTAATATATATGTATATAAATGATATATTGATTAATTGATTCTTTTTTTGTTGCAGTTAGACGTAGTAGTATTCAATCAATTCCAGGCGGAAGTACAAAGTAGCGTCCACTATGATATTTACAAATAATATTAAATTTATGTTTTTGAAAACCTTAAATCTATCACAGTTTTGATATTTAGCCACATTTTATATTGTTTATCATGTGGTAACGAAATTTAAAATGATAATACAATTATTAAAATAAAATACCTAACTCTAATAGGTTCGTAATGTTTTATAAGCGATAATATTTGGTAGTTAGTTTTGATCACTGATAAAATTTCACAGAGCAGCGAAGCGAGGGCAGGCTTTTAATGGCTTCCGTTTAATCTGGGCCAAGTAAACCGTCTGACATGGAAGCTGTAATAGCCTCACACTGCCTTGTATGAATTTCCCTTAGGGCATTTACGTTGTTACAAGGTTCAGATGTATATGTCATGTTGAGATAATAGTTAACGTACTTGTTAGATTAGTATTATAGGGCTTTCAATGCTTATTAATATTATAAATGAGAAAGTTTCATCGAATAGATGTTTGTCATTTTGTCCTGAAAATATTACTGAACGGCTTTTGACAAAACTTGAAAAGATTATAGCTTAATACATAGGCTAATAATTCAAACGAATAATTAAAAAAATATTTAAACTAACCTAAATAAAAAAAGATAGCTTTAACAGTAGATAACTTTCAAATAAGTTGGAAAAATTCCTGCCATCTGTGAGTTATTTCAGCGTTTATTATCTAAACCTAAAGGTTTAGACGGTTTCTAACGAATTACACGTAAATAATGCGCAGTGTCGTCATTTATAAATTTATACATACAGACGGAGTAGGGAGTTGTTCCTAGTATATCATAAATCTCCATTTTTCTTTTTTACTTTTAATAAAATACTCGTATCAATGCTGTCGCTTTTTTATGTACTCATATTGTGAGCAAACTGAATATATGTTTAAATATTTAACGAATGCTGCAAACATATCGTCTCTTATTTGATTCCATAAAAGAGATAGAGTAAATTCCTTAAACTCTATAATATAAACTTTAAAGTTACAATATACTGCTTGTTTTAGTCAGAGGTATAAAGTACTATATAACATTAATTCCATACTCAATACCGATATATATTTCTAATTGTATATATTAATACGTGAACCCTAATCTTTGTATCCTTTTTTAACGGAATTGGGCGAACGGATGAACGTGAAACTTGGCATAGTTAAAGTTTATATGGAGGAGAAGTGCACAAAGCTATTTATTTTATATAAAATGCATTAGCATTACTCACTCAAATATGCATTACTCACACTACTGCTGTAATTTTACACAACATATACACACATGTAAATAAAAAAGACATTTTGACATCTATCAATAAAGGACTTCAAAAAAGGTTGTGAAGGAGGTTGCTATGCTCGACTGTATGTATTATTTTACTCTTACGTTCCAATTACCCTTTTTGATTCTACATTCAACAATGATATTATAACATACAAATATTATTATAATATTTATCCCTTTAAAAAATCAATGAACTATGGTCGAATGTCGACCACTGGACGCCCACTAGTATTTCTAATTGTATAATAAACACTTAATTGTTCCATTGTCACTAGTAGTGATAACTGTCCAAAACGAAACGTAGCTAGACAAGTATAGCGTTCCATTGTTTGTGTTTCGAGGTAAGCGTATGCCGCTGAATATGACAGTGAGATACGGTTGTGGGTGTGTGTAATTAATTGCAAGCAATTTAATCTGTTGTGTTGAAAGTCTAGCGAAAAATATTCAAAGAATACATATTCTTTTAAATCGTTCATAATTAGAACGTTTAGAACATACGTTATTGAAATTCTCTTATTTTGCGATATGTTGTAAATTGAATTCTTATTTGGAATATTTTTTTTATGTTGCAATACCGTTTTGTTTTGGTGGTTCAGCGCGAAATAAATGTTGTTTAAAGTAATAATATTATAACAAACGTGTGCATTTGTTTTAGTTATTTTTGAGCTTTGTTTGAGCTATTATATATTTTGAAGTATAATTGGTGGATCGGTATGTTTATTTTAAAATCCAATCAATGGGTTATTGCTTTAACACTGTAGTGTTTTAATAATCTCCGAAATGGCTGAACCATTTATTATGACATTATTTTTCTAGGACAAAGAGAATTTTATATTCTTAGTTACACTTTTCTATAGCTACTAAAGAACAGCGATAAAACTTACAGAGGTAACTAAAATTCTTACAATTATAAAGAAATTACAAAAGATATAAATATACCAAAACTAAACCAGATAAAATCTTCCAATGACACAACAAAACATTTCCTGCAAGAAAAAAATCATACGTAACAGTTACGTTTAATATAAAACATGTGCTAATAAATGATTTATATTAAAAAAATAATATCATAGGAGGCAAACGGATAGGTGGGTCACCTGATGTTAAGTGATCATCACCGTCCATAGACACTTGTAACACCAGGGGAGTCACAAGTGCGTTGCCAACCTGTCTTGGGGGAGAGGGGGAGTAAGGAAAGGGGGAAGAGGAGGGGAGGTGGGACTTCCGGCGCTCTCACTGACCGAACGAAACGCAACAATGCAAGCACTGTTACTTCACGTGGGTGTTTCTGTGGGTCGGGTGGTACTACCCCGGGCGAGCCGACCCATTCATGCTGAAACCATTAATAGCTTCAGCGTAGGTAGCTCTACCACCTACAATATATAGTAGAAAGTATTACTTCTGAAATTGTTAAGAACATTTTCGTGTTCATATTGCCTCATTAATTATTATGTTCAGTAATCGCATGTTTATCAATGTTTAATGCCACCATGAAACTATTATTGGTTTCAGCATGATGGGTCGGCTCGTCCGGGGAGGGGGGGACCCTCTCATAGAAAACCGACGTGAAGTAACAGTGCTTGCATTGTTGCATTTCAATCGGTCAGTGAGAGCGCCGGAGGCCCACCTCCCCTCCCCTCCCCTAACCCTTCCCTCCAAAGGGTGGCAACGCACTTGCGACTCCTCTGGTGTTGTTAGTGTCCATGGACGGTGGTGATCACTTAACATCAGGTGACCCACCTACATTTTTTAAATTTCTGTGTAATCTACTAATATATTTCCTATACTTATGGCTACAATTTCTTAAAAGTTTCGTCGGACATTCGTCGACTAATATCGTGATGGCATTTCGTCGATGGTTTTCTATATTCTTTTTTTACCACGAACTTTTGTACTATGAGTCTATGCATGCATGGTCGCTCTGCATTAACAGTTTTAGTTTCATCTAGAAGCTTTAAATGCACTTGATAATGCATCTAGAATAAGAAATTTATTTGAAGGTGTTCTTTATAATCAATATGCTGGCAAAGTTTTGACGTTCATAAAAACTTTTTCAGGACCAAAATTGAATAAAGAATTAAAAAAAAAGGAAAAACATTGATTTCTTAGAAATATTGCGTGTTAAATGCAAAAAGGCGCATCACAACCGTTAGATACAGCTTTATGCCAAAAAGCGTATTTTTTCTTGTGATCTTGCGCTTGGAAAATGTCTACACCACGATTATGAATAAAAAATGCAGACTTTGCAAAAACTAAAGTTATGTTCTTTAAAAACATTGCTAAGTAAACACGTCAATCAATTTCTAGTAGTTGTTAATTTATTCTGAAACTCACCAGACAAATGCCAACGAGAACAACAATATTTCCAATAAGAGACAACGAAGAGAACATCACCATGCTCATGGAAATTAGATTATCTTCCGGCTCTCTTTCTTTGTGGCGCGGAAGGTTCCACGCACCGGCCAGAATGTTAGCTATGCACGCCAACTGGAAAATAAGAATAAATTTATTGCTTCTAAAAATTAGTGATTATTATCTGTATCTATACTAATATTATAATGCTGAAAAGTTTATTTCTTGAACGCGCTAATCTCAAGAATTACTGGTTCGAATTGAAAAATTCTTTCAGTGTTAGATAGTTTATTTATTAAGAAAGGCTATAGGCGATGTCATCACGCTAAGACCAAAAGGAGCGGAGCATCAATAAAGAATTCAAAATCGGTTTCTTTTTTCTTCTTGAGAGCTGCCGCTGCGTGATAGCGTTAGCCCTAAGTAACTATTCCGTGCGGACGAATTTAGAATCTAGACGAAGTTTACAATAAACTTTAAGTTACTAACTGCACATAATTTTATGAATACTCAGGTTTATTCTTTCCCGTGTACTTCAATACTTCATTATTCTTTTCGATCAATTTTGCAAGAAGAAGTCGCGGGCTGAAGCTAGTACACAATATTATTAAGAACCAAGAGAACAAAATGTATCCAGTACTTGTTGTAGTTTACATTTTACTTGAAAACGCGCCCGACTTCGCCCGCGTTTGAAGGAACCTTCTCCATGAAACAACATTAGGGTATAGGGATTTCCATAATGATTGGCTAAGTTTATCCATTTAAGATATGTCAATATTCTTTTTTACATATACAGACGATTTTATGATAACATTTGAACTCTTTCAGATTAATGATATTTAAAGATCACATGCAATTCTAGTTTCGAATTGAAAGCATGTTTAAAAGAGGGTGCCGTTCTTAAAAAATTTTGTCCGTGTGGTTTCATTCTCAAGAGTTTCTTTATTATAAGACCGAACGAAATACAAATAAAAAGGAGTTTTCTTTCGAGTAGTACTGAATAAATAATTATTTAATTAAGTAATTTCTTTTAGAATATATTGTGTTTAAATAAGAATCGGCACAAAAAAGAAGGAAAATAATCCTTGGGCCATTTTCACTGTTTCATCTTAGATAATACGCTGTTCTCAGATTAATGTTGAATATAATGTTATAATAGTGTATTCGTAATTGATTACCTTTCAAAATTGTATAATAAATATTATTAAAAAAAAAATTTACATAGGAAAACTTAATTTTTATTAAAATGTAATTAGAGTTTTCCATGTGTATTTACTTTGTCTGTCACATAATCGCGTAAGGACAATGTACGTAAAATATTTACTATTTTAAGTTTAAATATATATTACTGTTACTGTCTGAGATCAAAGTATTTGTTTTAAAAGAATCAGAATTATCAAATGCACAAGACTTAAATATTCTGGATCGGACTTTGATGCCCAAAATGAAACCCAAAATGAAACACCATTTTGTATTATACGATATCCGTAAATAAAGATTTATAATTATGCCAAAGGTCTGTCTAAACACTCTAGTTACTTCAATAACTAGAGCCTTGATTTGTAGAAAATTAAATAAATGATCATTATTTTGGCACTGTATTTATGGTTGTTATTAGATTGGTCAATTAGTGGTATCTACAAAGGTTATTTTTATATTATAATCATACGCTCTTGTTCTATGAAGATTATTCCATTATTTTAAATGCTATAAAAGAATTTATTTATTTATTTATAGTTAATAGACAAGCAGTATAATTGCTATTACGTCTATATCGCACTGTGTCGAATTTTTTTGTCGGGTTTTGGTCACTGCAGATGAATCACTTATTAAAGTGAGTTTATTTGTCCGGAGCCAGTTGTCGAGTCGGTTTTTAAAACCATGAACAGAACTAACGGAATATTGAACAAAAACTCAATTTGAATCTTGTACGTATTTTAGTGATAAAAATGCATATGTATATCAGATATATTTCTATTAAATTCCACTTAAAATGTTTTTCAGCTTCATAATATAACTTAGATTGCATAATATCATGTATTACATTTTATAGAGAACCGTGACATTTCGTTTCTGAAATCATGGTTGTGGATCAATTATATTTACTATCTTCTACAAAGTCAAACACCTAAGCCTTCTATCAAATAGAAAGATAAAGACTGCCGTATCTACATAATTTATATGGCTCGGTCTTTCCCACCTAATTATCCGGAGATTAAACTTTCCTTGTAAAAAAAAGTAGTTGTAAAACGTTCACGGTTACCTTGATAGATTATCACCGTAAAGCCAAAATAAAGAAACACCGATGTGAAATTTTTGTGGCATTACGATACAAAGTTGTATAGTTATAGGTATTAGTAAAATGTTTACTATCGAAACACTTGTGTAAATAATACGTACACCCGTTACATTGCCTCGTAGGTGTGGATGAGTTAACATGAGTTAGATGTTCTTGAGAAATGTAGAACAACGGTTATAGCCGTATATATAATCGAAAATATAATCCACGCTGAAGCGATTACTGGTTTCAGAACGAATGGGTCGGCTCGCCCGTGGTAGTACCACCCTCTCACAGAAAACCGACGTGTAGTAACAGTGCTTGCATTGTTGCGTTTCGTTTGGTCAGTGAGAGCGCCGGAGACCCACCTCCCGTGCCCTTCCCTTCCTTCCCCCCCAACATAGGCTGGCAACGCACTTGCGACTCCCCTGGTGTTGCAAGTGTCCATGGACGGTGGTGATCACTTACATCGGGTGACCGACCTGTTCGTTTGCCTCCTATGATATTAAAAAAAAAAAATGCATAGAATTTACGGTTTATATTATACATAACGCATATTCTGTGTTCTTTTAAAATGTTGATGATTTTTCTTATTGTTATTTATAATGTAGACAGATCAACTCAATATATCTATGAAATTAATTTTATAAGAATATAACAACATTGCGTTTCTATAAAGTTTTGATTATTGAACGGAAATTAATTACTTTTTTAAAGTTAGTAGGCAACAATTTTTTTTTTCCCATGCTTATGTCTAAAGTTAGTTATTTTTTTAATATCACTACGGTTGTGTACCCCCTGAGGGTTGTAACTGTAGGTTACTAATACTTGCAACCTCAGAAGCATCATATATCATGCGCTATCGGCTATTTGGAGACCTGTTCACTCCCCTCTGAAAGAACCCCATAATATAATACGTGAGAAATTGTTCCAAGGTGTAAAAATAAACTCCTTGCTGCTGGCGAGAGGTGCGTAATACTAAGTAGTCGCACGTATCATATCAGATAATCCCTCAGTACAAACTCTACCACACACAATAGGAGTATCTCTTTAAACTTGAAGGTTTCGATACCTTATGAGATTAGGACCGTTACTAAATCGCGTAGCTCATATTTGTGTCGTGTCGAATGATCCAAGCTACAAAATGCGTGTTTCTACCTACTTTTGACAGCAGTACTTACTCCTTATGTAGTCGGCCTTGTGATTTTTGCACCGATTAGCCAGATTCACTACATATAACTACAAATTTGAACAGATATGTTAAGAACAGCGGCAAAAATGTTAAGTGTCAACAAAACATTAACTACGGAACGTCAATTAAGAATTGTCAGTATAATATTGTTCGATGAGTCAAGAATGACGTCATAATATAAACACCTGTCATAAGGTTTTCCTTTACCTCATGCTTTTGTTTATCACGTAGTAAACACCGAATAAACGTGTTCAGCTCCAGAGAATGTTATGAGTCACGAATGGTATTGGTTTTGATCACAATTTTGGTGAATACATACTATGTATTCATAAAATGAGATGTTTCATTTATATGTAAATTAGAGAAGTTTATATTAAAATATATGCTAATACTATATACTATATTACGTGGTATGGGCCATGTATTCATACGCTATTATTCTATGAAGATTATTCCATTATTTTAATTGCTATAAGAATTATTAACAAATAAATATAAAACTCCATTTCGATCTTGTATGTAATTTCGTGATAAAAATACATAAGTGATTCAGATATTTTTCTATTAAATTCTCCTTAAAATACCTTTGAAAATATTTTTGATTTTCATAATATACCACTCGTTCGTTAATTCAGTTCATTTAATATATATATCAGTGCATTTTTTCAACTTTTGTAACGTTTGACTACAGTCAAAATTGATGTTAAATGACAATGTACTAAGATGGAAGAAACACCACACAAATGATTGAATCACGATGGTTGTTTCCTTCGCTGGAAGCTTTAGTTCAGAGGTTCCCACACTTTTTAACTCATAGACTACTTTTAAAATTTAGCTGGTACCGCTGTACCCCGTGCCGCTACATTTTTTTTATACCATAGGAGGCAAACGGAGAAGTGGGTCACCTGATGTTAAGTGATCACCACCGTCCATAGACACTTGCAACACCAGGGGAGTCGCAAGTGCGTTGCCAGCCTGTCTTGGGGGAAAAGGGGAGTAAGGGAAGGGAGAAGGGAAGGTGGGCCTCCGGCGCTCTCATTGACTGAACGCAACGCAACAATACAAGCACTGTTACTTCACGTCAGTTTTCTGTGAGGTCGGGCTGTGGGCGTTTTGCAAGTCTCGACACGTTGTACTGAATATGGAATATGCAAGTTTATCCCTTAAATAAAACATCACGTGTTATCAATTATTTACTTGGTATTTTAGGGAATGTGACAGTACTGTTAAATTGAATGAAACGTAAAAAAAAACTGTCCAAGAGTCTAAGCCTTATTTAAGGACAAACATAAATATATACTCGCAAATAAATAGGATTTAATTAAAAAACGGATGAATTGAAAAGCTATCTTTTCATCATATTATGAAACAGAAAAAGTATAATATCACGCAGTAAATAAATCTATATGTAAATAATTTTCATCTACATTTATATTTAACTCCCATTCACGCGTCAGTTATTGCTCTGAATCGCGTTATTTGCTACATCCGTTCGATAAATAGATGTAATTTCCGTACCAGGACGCGTGCTTTGAATCAATAATTTGATGTAGTCGTAAATAAAATAACTTATAATAAATTTGTTGCTGTGAATTGTAATAAACCCAATTGTGTGTAGAAGTGTCTCGAATTCGTTGAAGTTGTACTTCTTTTGAAGCTATATGAATTCGTCGAAAGCGAATTTTTAGTTTGTAACGGAATTAGCGTATGCCTATGTAACATTTAAATGCCATAAAATTATTTAAAAACTAAGTATATTGTTGGTCAAAAAATGTTTACTTAAATTTACAAACTTTTATTCATAGTATTTAATGTCGTCGTTTCAACTTTTGATTCTGTTCAAAACGATTAAAACACAAGATTTTTTTTCGCGCCAAAGAATTGTAACTTCCACATACGTACAGAAGTACCCACATATTTCTTTGTTGTATTTAATAATTTTTTTTTAACGTGCATAATTACCCCTACGTCAATGCCCGGTAGCGGAGATAAGGTGTGTTGGATTCCCACTGACGGTGTGCTTCTCATACCGTTGCTTTGTGCCGGGCAGTGGGAACTCTTCGGGTATTACTTCCGCTCGAAGTATTACGTCCGCCATAGTTCAATTTTATGCAATGTTTCTTCCGATATATGTTATTAATATAATGGTTAAACGTTAAGCCACTCGATAGAAGTGAAACTTTTACAGGGAAACATTTTAATTATTCCTCAATCACTCTTGAACAGCATAGATTGTGTTCAATTATCACCCCGCCACCTGAACGCAGTACATGTAACAACGGCTAACAAGAAAGAAAGAAAGCAAGAAAAGCTTCTCACTGTTTTCCAATACCCGAAGGCAAGCGAGAAACTGCTCCCACTCAACCCGTCACAGTGTTTATCCCCACCATTTTTCGTCACACAAAAAGTTTGCGGATCAGAAATTCACAACCCTTCCATAAAAGTTTTAATTCAACAAAACAATGTCAAAAAGTCGGCCGAGTGCCGTAAGCAGCACTCGCCTTAGTAGTCCGGTGAAGCTATTAATACCTTGTTAGGTCAACAGCGTAGTCAGTTCGAGAAAAAAACGCGATTGAACTAATACTTCTTTGGCGTTCGTTATTTATCATAGTAATCTGTTCGTATTTTACTATATTCTATTTACTTTATAACAAAGAATTGCTAATAATATTTTCTGTGTTATTTAAGTTCCGAATTAGCTGATAGATGACACTACAGATAATGAAGCTTTGTTTTAATTTGTTATTTACTTACATTGAAACCAGATGGCAGCACGGTGGCGCGATATATATACATAATTAATTCTATTGGATGATTATTATTATTATTCAATTTAATACTTTTTTTTTTCAAAGTTATGATCGATTATATTGACAAAATAAAAAATATTTAAATACCGGATGGTACAGAAACGTGACGCCATATTGCCGTAACGGACTTCCGTTGCATTGTCATCCGGTTACCTCCTAGTCGCGCCAAAAGAAGTTTTACTTAAAAAAAACAATGTCAGTGGATTTCCAGAACATCAGATATTATCAATGAACATTCTTATCTAGTCAGACATCAGACAGAGATATGTACAGATAACGTATCTACAACAGTTTATATATTTATGTGTATTTATCTCTGTAATTTTGTACGAACTATCAAACACATTTCAGTTCTCGTGAATATTTATAGGCAAGCAGATAACGTGTGAGTAATAATGATATCGTAACCATATCAATTACACTCTGATAACGGTCACCTTATCAGTGATAAAATATATTTTACTAAGTTTACTATCTGATATACTCTTACAGTATTATTTCTCTGCTTTTATGTCAATTAAATTCATGTATTTATGTACTATTTTTATCAGTGTGTCTATACACTTGAAGTATCTATTTGTAACATCGTAACTGATAGTAATTATATGTACTAGGGTTGAATGATTGTGTTTACTAATTATTTACCGAGGAATTAAATTAGGTATTTGATTAAAAAATCGAATTGAAGACACGGGCAATTATAATAATCCGTGGTAATGAAATGATTTATTCTATTCGTTTAATTGAAACTGTTCAATCAGTTATAATATTTCGGGAATAAAAAAAAATACATTGTTACAAAATTTATTACAATAATTAATCAAATTATTCGTATAGTTGTGTTTATTCGAGCAGTTCGAATAGTCTATTTAAAATTATAATTTGACATGATTATTTGATGTGAATTATATATATAGCATATACATTTTATAATTATAAATAACGTTAATTTAAAAAAAAAATGGTATTTTTTTCACGCTTCAAAAGTAACCCATTATCAGAACTTTCTAGACACAGTAATCTTCGTACCTATTTCTCGTAATTCAGGAGGTCATATGTTTTTAGTAACTCCATTCTGATGTTATATATGCATATCCCTAAATAATATATTGAATCAACTCTTTTATTTAAATTTAATTAACTGAGTATTATTTGTTTTGTAATTGAATTTTAAATACTAAAAATACAATTAGAAAGAAGGTGTTACGTAAAATGAGGTAAATAAAATATCATATGACACAGGTTTGACTTCGTTTTTTAAGGAGGTTCTGTTTTCTTTGAATAATAGTTTTTACTTCATCTATGAATGGATATACGTATGTATTCTTAGTATGACTATATTCATCGACATCATCTTAAGTACCATTAAGATAGTCTAGTCTCAATATATATAGAGTAAAGATCAAGTGCTTTTACTTAAGCCGCAATTTCCTTTACAATACAAGTTCTGAGTTATCGTAGATTTAAAGAATTATACAACAAGCACGTGACTTTGAAATTATTCATACGGATACACTTCTTTTTATCATCTGTATTTCACCTAAAAGATGTGTCTATATCAAAAAAGTGAAATACCTATATATATTCATAAATTATCTTTAATAAAATTTGCATATTTAAAGTGGTTTTAAGTATGTAAAATAATCAATACTTAAGTACAAATGGGAAATAATTTTGACTTAGTCTAAATTAAACTATTTTTTTTTATTTTCTGTATATAGAATCATTATTGTTAGGCGGAAAAGTTTAATATTATTATTATATATAACTAGCGAGCCCGGCGGCGGCCTTGATAATAAAAAAACCTTGACAAATTATATACCTAAGCCTTCCTCATGAATCACTTTATTTACTGATGAAAACCGCAAGAAAATGCGTTCAGTGGTTTTTGAGTTTATAGCGAACAGACAGACGGACGTCGCATAGGACGTTGTGTTATAATATGTAGTGATACTTTAGAAGTACAAAGGTGTAAGTGCTAAGTACTCTGTTTTAACTTACGTCTCTAATTATTGTAAGGCATAAAAAGAACATAGTACACTCCTCGTCAATCTTCTTGGTCGCTCTGAATATAGCCATAAGTTCAGGCTTGTAAGTAATATGATCAAGGGGGTAAAAACAAAATGTTATTATAGGAAATTAAAAATCTGCCATGAGTGTCAATTGTTACCTCACGCTATTCGGTTTATCATACTCTTTCGGTGAAACGGTTTAGAGAACAGTACTACTGATCATCATCATCATCATCATCAGCCTATAAAAGACCCATTGCAGTGCCATGGGCCTCTTCTAGAAATAAGGTATAAAATCACCACACCAGCCAGTAGTACTAGACCTATTGGTGATTTCAAACTGAGAAATCCACCGTTCTTGGTTTTCCCACATACTGTAATATTTACTACAAGCACATTTCTCAGGTTCAGGTTGCCTCATGATGTTTTCTTTCACCGTCAGGCGGTAGTGTTACAAATTAAAATTAAAGAATCTACGCGAATTCCGAAAACTTCGTTGGTACACGCCGGGGTTCGATCCTGCGGATATCGGATTGATAATCCACCGGTCACACCACTAGACCGTCACGGCCCTTACTAGTCTTTACTGCCCCCACTGATGATTTTTTTAAAGCTCTAAAACTGATTTTATCTTTGTGATCTTCTGCCTCCTATTCCTCGTCCTATTATTCTTATGTGTCTTTAGTAATGAACTCTTAATCTTACATGCAATGTTGTTATTTATTAAAATTAACAAACTCAAAGTTTGATCACATGATTTATGTATAAACTTTGACTGTATTTATCTTGGCATTGAGAAATAACTCGGTCGGTCTACAAAATTATATAAAAAAATATTTTTTTTGACATACCTACCACAGATAAGCCTAATTCTCGACGTACGTGACTTTGACGAAATTGTGTACGACTTACATACGACGCCATAGGTTAAAGAAGTTCCATATATGTAAAAACATATTGAAATTTGTTGCATAATTTCTATATTACGCGTGTGTAAAATCATGATAGTTCTTGCAGAGCAGTTATCGTATTATTGATCCAATGGGTCATGGATTCGATCCCCACACGTGGCTGAATAATAGATATATATTTATTTCGGAAATATATGTATCAAATTGGCGTCACACTAAAAAACTTTTAGTATTTTTATCCGTTTTAACATTTGACCATAATCTTATCGGATCTAAAGTGATCACGTGGTTCATGGTAACACGATAAGTCTAGAGATAACTGATTCTCAAGTGTCGCTGCCGGAACATACTCATAGATGTTTACTGACAGATTTGCAACTAGTAGCTATCCTGCTATGGTATATTATAGTAGCTAGCATGCTATGGTATAGTATAGTAGCTAGCTAGTATGGTTTAATCATGATGTTACTTAATTATCTAATGCTCAGAGTAGTCAAATATCAAAGCTGGTGTTAAAATATTTTTTTCTTGTACTTCTCAAAGTTCATAAGTATTTTATTTTTAAACATTTTCGACTTAAATAATATCTAAATAAATAAGATTAATCTTCGAAAACTTGCATAAAACTACGTAATGT
>MU161981.1:10660-31261 GCA_015888305.1 Antheraea pernyi
GCACTAGGAACTGAATCCTGTGTCGCGGGTACTCATTCAAAACTACGTTACAAAATTTATAAACTGTTAGTGCCATTAGTGGCTTACTTATTGGACGAAAGAGATTAATAGAATGTAAAACATATATAAAAAAGCGTTAAATTTGCGCAGTATTAATAACTAATCAACAACTTTTTACAACCATACCCGTAACATCAGTTTTAAAAGTTTGAGTAAATCGAAACTTGCTTTTCAAGTAATTTAATAAGTTTAGTGTAACAGTGCCGCATTAGATACAAAAAAATGATTAGAGTTTTCAAGTTATTATTAAAGTTGGCTTAAAACACAAATATATAAAAGTTAGAAAAAACACATCACACTCAACACTCAAGTCGCGTCGTCATTAAAATTGCAATAACTTTTCATAGAGTGAACCGATTTTAATGAAACTAAGACTAACTGTTACTTACTCAAGGGTATCAAAATCAAAATATCATTCATTCAATTTAGGCCCTGAGAAGGCGCTTATGAACATCAAAGCTACCACCGGTTCGGAAAACAACCCAGTCATCGAGAAGAGCCGGCAAGAAACTCGATCTGGTTTATCTTTTCATGTTATATATTTTTACAAAAACATAAATATTTACATTCGTTATTAGTGGATGCACAGAGAGGGGCATCATTTCCAGACGTCACAATCGTTCACATATTGATCCACCCTATAATAGCCTTTAGATTTTAAAACCCCACTTGACCTCACTATCCGGCAAACCGGTAATGTGTTGTGGGACTTCGTTATAAAACCTAACACTATTACCTAAAAAACTGTTTTTAGACTTAGTGAGCTATCAAGCAGTAGCAGTCAAACAGATAGACAGGCAGACATTTCTAAAAATGGTTGAATTGTATTCTATTACTTATTCGTAAAGACCTGTAAAAATGTTTTTCGCAAAAATATAAAAAGTACACTTTATATTTACATTCTTATCGTACCTATAGAAAATAAATATAAACTATAAACTTTTGGTTACCTAGAAAGCGTGTTGTTTAGTTTTCATATAAACTATTATTTTTATCATTAGAAATTCAAATTTTACTGATGGAATGTATATTAACATAAAAGTAATAAGTGGAGTTCTATTTTATCCAGTTTCGTCCGATATACCACTGATAAATTAATATTTACTTATGGTTAATTAAGTCTTGCCTTTTAAATGAATAAATTAAACGATTTTCAGTCGGCCACAAACTCGTTACGAATATACTGACTGATGAGTTATATCAGGAATTAGTTTTTATATGAATTCGGAAACAGTAACTCTTCGAAGTACAAATTAACTCGACCCGTTCGGAACTGCCAATAGAACTTTGGTAATCCTAACTTAGTCTATAGGGAATTGTCGTGTAATGAACGCCTAAAGTTATCTCTATCTAGATATATGTACTCGGCGTGAATAGAAACGTACCCTCCATTCAGCTTAGGTTATCTATATCTCGTTTACAAGCAGTTTATAAGTAGCAGCCGCCCACGACTTTGTCTGCATTTTTTTTACGAACTGACTACGCTATTGACCTAGCAAGGTCTTAACAGCTTCACCGGACTACTAAGGCGAGTGCTTAAGGCACTGAGCCGATTTTATTTGACAACTAGCTCAAGGCTGCACGGCACACCTCGGCTTGGGCTGTTGCCTGATACATGCAATTCGCTACCTATCTTTTTTTTTTAAGTTGGGTAAATCCCTTATGGATACGCCACCCTCCCGGGCGAGAGGGTGGGTTATGTCCAACTAGCACGGACTAAAACCCCACGGCGTACCGACAGACCGTTATTGTTGGGGTGGCAAGGGATCGAGATTGCTAATCACCTTGTAAAGCCGCCCCAACGGTCCACCCGGCGGAAGGTGACCGCCGGGCTCCTACCTATAGAGAGACTGACTGGGTACACGCCAGCTAACTCCCCTCGTCCGCCGGACCTGGAGCTAACCTAAGTTAAGCTAAATATTCATACATATACGAGTTGTTGAAACATATATGTGTACCAATCATACATATCACAACAACTCTTATATATATTTCGGATCGGATAATTTTCTAAACTATTTCAGTTTGATAAGGTAAAAAAAATAAAACCCTTCCACTTTCATGTGTAAGCATGTATGCGTGCAGTAGTTCCTGAGATTAACGCGTTCAAGCAAACAAAGTCTTCGACTGTATAATAATAGTATAGATCATGTTAGTTTTCACAACAAAATAGTATGTTAGTTTTCAAAAGATAATTATATTACGTGAGCGCTAGTAACTGGTGTAGTTATCAACTGTGTTGCAGCCACTAGGGCTTACCGCTCGAAACACTTGAAACAATTGAATTTAAACAATGTACACAACAAATATTATATATTTATTGTGTACAAGGAAGCTTAAACATCGAATCGATCCAATGAGCCGATCTGTGACACTATAATTTTTGTTTAATCGATCCTCTAGACTTCAATTTCTTTGTGAATCGATTCACACCACAATGCGGATACATTTAAAGATCGATTTTTTTTTGCGAACCCTTTGTCTCACCTTGAACGTGACTATTATGTAACTAGATCGAGTCTCGATAGATGGTGATAGAACCGTCACAGTGTCTTAGTTTATGATGATGGGTATTATGATCACATAGCGCATATTGGCAGACGTAAATAACTATTATCATGCAAGTCAATATTTCGCAAATAATGTTATTATGTTACCTAACTGTTAGGTAATTTCAGTGCTCTGACAAAATGGCGGCGTCCTTGTTAGAACTTTCCAAGGAGTTTTTATGACATCTCATAATTCATGTTACGTTTTATTATGTATTATCCATTTCACTTGTGCACAATAACTAAGATATATCACGCAAAGTGTCAACAATATTAGATAATACCAGATAAAACAAGGTAAGATTGTGAATAAAAAATAAAAACCATTACACAACGATCGAAATCCGCGCCAAAAATGCACATATTGTTCTGTAATTAGATTACTTCTATTTTGAAGATTAGCCTCGCTGAAATATTTGCCAATGTCAAAAGTATACTTTATTGAAGGAATAATTAATACCGAATGTATAATTAATATTTAACGTGATAATAAAACTATGATAGCTTAATGCGTATTTTATAAACAGATTTAAAACGAAATTACAACCAAAGTTACGGAAACTAATACTCTATATTAAATACATTTTTTATTTAAAAGAATGTTGACGTCGTCATGAGCGGAAGATGCAAAAACGTATTAGGGATAACTTTTGTTAATAATGTTAGCGTCGCTCGGAACAGATGCAAATATATATATATATATATGCAGTGCGCCCCACAGGAGATATAATATAAGAAACTAGCTGTGCCGGCGACTCCGTACGCGTAGAAATTAATATAAAAAACAGTGACTAATAAAATCATCTGAATGTATTAAGTCTACTTTTCTCTCGTACTTCTTTCTCTAGTATTGATGCGTGTTCAAATAAACAGACAGGCAGAGAGACGTTTCCAAAAACGATTGAAGTGTATTTTAATACATTTTTTTTAAATAGTAGCTCGGCAAAATGACTGCACTATACCTGATGGTAAGCACAGTACAATGCAGAAACAATGGTGACCACCGAGTGACACACTATCCATCGCCGGTCGCCGCTGTCATGCCGGCCTGCAAAAAGCTGGATATGCACAGGCTGATCCCGAAACGCGACCCGCAGAAGCGAATCACTTTGACGAGCTTTTTCGCCATATACATGGTGGTTGCGACCCAGTCAGGTTGTAAACCCCTACCAAAAAAAAAACACAGTGTTTACTCCACCACTGCATCGTCACACAAAAAGGTGACGGAACTAAATTTCAAAGCCATCCCATGTAGTTGTACTTCAAAAAATGCAAAGCTAATTATGACAAAAACGCGAATAAATGGTGGTAGAGCCACGCTGAAACTATTACTGGTTTCAGCAAGAATGGGTCGGCTCGCTCGGAGTAGTACCACGCTCTCATAGAAAACCGACGTGAAGTAACAGTGCTTGCATTGTTGTGTTTCGATCGGTCAGTGAGAGCGCCGGAGGCCCATCTCCCCTACCCTGCCTTCTCTCCTCTCCCTCTCCTAACCCTTCCCCCCAAAGGGTGGCAACGCACTTGCGACTCCTCTGGTGTTGTTAGTGTCCATGGACGGTGGTGATCACTTAACATCAGGTGACCCACCTGTTCGTTTGCCACCTATGACATAAAAAAAAAATTGAAATACATTACATGAGAGAATTTTATTGTATAAGCACAGCGCCTACTTTAAGCCAGGGGAGTCGTAGCTGTTTTAATAATAAACCAAAATGCGAACAGTTTCAACAAAGTGAAACTACATTTATATATTATTCTCTATAATGTGTTCTGTAGGTTATTTTATTTGACCGGGTTATGAATTTATACGTATAGCTGGCATAACGGACGTGATCCGGCCCTGATAATAAAAAAAAACTTTGACAAATCATATACCTAAACCTTCCTCATGAATCATTTTATCTACTGGTGGAAATCGCATGAAAAACCGTTGTGTAGTTTTTGAGTATACCGCGAACAGACAGACAGACGTAGCAGAGGACTTTGTGTTATAATATGTACTGATATATCTGTTTCTTTATCATACTCTGTTGCCTAAATTGTTTGATGGTTTTCGGATATAAAATGTTCTTAGACGCATTTTAATTGTAGGGGTAATGGATACAATTATATCATATTTTTAAGTTTTATTTTTGGTAACCAATTTTCTAGTGGGTTTTTACTGTCATTGTCGTATATGTTTTCATTCACCAGAAGTACCAACTCAGTTGCTAGGATTCGAACCTACGTCCATCGACGTTATATCTGACGACACTGTCAACAAAGCCTTTATCGCTTCAAACTGCTTAGCTATAGTGTTATCAATATAAGATTGGAAATAGTTTATTTTTCCTTACAATTAACGAGCCGAGCTCTTAAACTATAAGTTCTCTTTCATGAAACTTCACAATCCTAACATCTACTAAACTACATTATATACTATTTAACAAAACCCTCAGTAATTTTGAACCTTAAAAGAAATTATGGTCGATTTTCGGACAGCAGGCGATCACTAGTATGTATGAAGATGGTACCTTAATAAATTGTATGCTCAAGCTGTCTCAAAAGATACGGACCACCCCAGTAAACGAAACAAAGAACCTTTCTTGTTGTAGTCGTTTAAAAATGTTAAAAATGCGATGCGGTACCCTGAAACCCTTTTTTAGGGCAAAGGTCGAGAATTACCTATAAAAAAGATAAATAATACTAACTTTCGGCGAGAAAATGTTCGCCGGGAGTACATAATGGACCCTCGGGAGGTACGTCAATAAATGTATCAAATTTTGAGGTTCCGTGGGAGGTTAACATTAAATTCCTATATAATCATTATCGTATACTTTATCTTACAGATGTAGCATAGAATATGAACATTATGTATGTAACAATAATAAAATAAATAGAAGTACTAGAATAGTCAATGTTTTGCATAATATATGTCTGCATGGTTATGAGACAATTTGTTGAATTACTGGAAGCTATTATTAAAATACTAGTGATGCCCCCGATATTATAATTAAAGTAGTATTAAATTATATTTTTATTTAGAAACAATATTTATTCTATACTGGTTGGAAATACAAATTAATAAAGACAGACTGATAAAAAAATCACGAGTGCGTGTAACCATCACACGCGATTAAAGTAAAACTTCTTTGGCGTTATAAGAATAGCTGATACTACAGATAATGAAACTTTGATTTAATTTATTACATCGAAACCAGATGGTAGCACGGTCGCGCATCCATATATACATATTAATTAATGTAATTTTTTTTTTCAAAAAATTTTGATTGGTTTCTTTTTAAATTATTTATTGACAAAATATTTAAAAACCGGATGATACAGAAACGTACATTACATATTGCCGTAATGAACGTTCATTATATTGTCGTCCAGTTACTCCCTAATCGCCCCTAAAGAAGTTAAACTTCAAAAACCTTGCTATATGTTACTACTTAATGACATCTTAATTATTTTTATTTAGTCTTTTTAAATTCTCATAGCGTTTGATGATAATCCAATCTCATATCAAATGATATGGTCTAAGATTTTAAACACGCTAAACCCAAAGAATATTGAATCTCAATTCCAGCTGCCGGAACACAACAACAGCTGCTTGGCCACAGATTTTCAACTAGAGGGTTGTAGCTAGGTAGTCGGTTTTTTTTAATACTATAGGAGGCAAACGAACAGACGGTTCACCAAGAGGGAGGGAGGAGTGGGGAAAGGGGGAGGGGTGGAAGAGGAGATAGGTCTCCGGCGCTCTGACTGACCGAACGAAACGCAACAATGCAAGCACTGTCACTTCATGTCGGTTTTCTGTGAGAAGGTGGTACTAGCCCGGGCGAGCCGACCCATTCATCCTGAAACCAGTAGTAGCTTCAGCGTGGCTCTACCACCTACAAAATCTTACCACTGTACTATAGTTTCATCACAATCTTTTCCTTCACCGAAAGCTCCGTATCAGTTGCAAGGATTCGAATCTACGTCTACTAAAAGATAGACACTTATGCCATATCATCAACAACTATAGACAATTATGACCAAAGTGTTCAAAAAGATAAAGAAATTCATAAAAGAATAAAAAAAAGTGTGTGTGTACTTATGTACACGCGTTAGAAGTTATACTTCTTTGGCGTAACAAGATAAAAATCTATTCAAAAATGTTATGTTTCGCCTTATTCTACGTTTGTACAAAAAACGACACTAACAATTGAAAAAGTTGACTATAGCTATCTTCAGGGTGTCGGTTTTTCGTGACGATATCCGTGCGCATCGTAATAACTTTAGGGTGTCGGTTTTTCGTGACGGTGTGCGTGCGCATCGCAATAACTTCAGGGTGTCGGTTTTTCGAGACGGTGTGCGCGCGCATCGTAATAACTTCAGGGTGTCGGTTTTTCGTGACGGTGTGCGCACGCATCGTAATAACTTCAGGGTGTCGGTTTTTCGTAACGATGTGCGAGCGCATCACCAAAAATTTACTCTCATCCTTTTTCCCTAACGCACCATAAGAAGTATAACTTCAAAAATGGTAATGTTATTATTAAAATGTATATTTTAAAATTTACTACATTCTCGGGTGATATGCAATTAACATGTGTGTGAAATAAGAACAATAAATATGTCACGTGAATTCGTGATTTATTGAAGACGTACCTCATTACACGTTTTGGCTTGCGTCTTTACGCAACTACCCGAAATAATTGTGTATTTGAAAGAACATAAAATATATTAGCTGACACGACCACGCGTTGCTGTGGCTTAGTTATAAAATGTTGAATTTAATAGAACAAGTGCATTATAAAACAAACTGAAGTTGAAAAAAAGTTCATAAGAAAACATCGATGAAAAATTAGAACAAGTGCATTATAAAACAAAACTGAAAAGAACATAAGAAAAAAACTGGAGTTGAAAAAAAAAGTAAACATTGATGAAAAATTGCATACTTTTTTGAATTTAATTCAATTATTCTATAGATATATGCGTCACAAGTCGAACGCTTAGGCCGATGGCTCCTCCGCCAATGCCCCCGCTATCCTGCGTGGGAGATCTGGCCGCAGAACTAGACGTAGGGGAGGCAATTTCCATCTTATGCCTCCCTAACTAAACTCCAGGTGACAGACGCGGGGGCGTCTGTTGCCGCAGAAAGGAGTTCCCATGGTGATGAAGCACGGCTAGCCGCAGCTTCAATATGAAGCAGGAGAGAGAGAGATCTTATCCCTCGAGACGAGGGTTCCCGTTCGACCACCTACGGGCGACCAAAGCACGCGACCAGGCCATCGGAGCATGCAAATCGTGAGCCCGTACCCTGGTCCAATTACGCGCAAAGGCGGCACAAAAGGCCGATGGCTCCTCTCTATCGCGTGTTCTGCGCTCTCGGTTGCACGCTAGGCGCAGATGGAATGTGACAATGAGTCATGTTTTTTCGTGCGTGCAACCGGCGTTCATCTATTTATAAGACATATATTTATTTCACAAAAATCTAAAAAGTAGAGACACGTTAGTTTGACATTCTTACCATCCTTAGAGATTTTTTTTACTGTTCTATAGTTAATAAAAAAACTCCAAAATCAGGAATTAGCGTATTAGCGGTAGCTTCCATACCTAAAGGCCGTCCAAAAACAAAGTAAATTAACGACATACTTTTAACATTTTCTTTAAAGATAACTGTTATGTATAGAGCAACAAATATAGATATTTTGTCTATGATATTAGGTCTTGTTTGTTTATGGTTGGAACATTACAAAATATACGTAACGCAATATGGACGCTGGTTTTATTTCCCACGCCGACAAACCTTCAATAATAATACTAATTGTACAACTAAACGGAGCGGGTAGCGAGAATGTTCTTGTTATATAGGTTTTAGCGTTTGACCACCCTCTAATCTAATGGTAAATGACGATGTGCTCTAAGATTATAAATACGCTAAACCCAGAGAATATTGACTCTCAAGTGCATGTGCCGGAATACACCAACAGGTAATTGGCGACAGATTTTCAACTTGAGGGTGGTAGCTAACCATGTGGACTTAGAAAAAACTCGACCACCATACTACTACAATGTTTTCCTTTACCAAAGCTCCAACTCCGAACACACTATCAACTAAGCTATAATCGCTTCATGTATTATTATTCTAATTAAAAAAATATATAATGTGTTGTTTCTAGGTATTTAACATTAATAATAATCATAAACTCTGTTTTTTTTGCTACCATTTCAAGAATCAACCGCTGCTTCGACAATGATTAACTTTGACAGAAAGTGACATAGAGGAAAATATAAAATACTTTTTAGCGTGAACATCCCTCATAAATAGACGTTTATTATTAATAAACTTAGAAATAATTGCTTCTTTGTGTATTCTGGGCAAAATACATATAGGAAAACAGTTTAATTAGCTAATTAGGTAAATATTAATTGATAAAACGTTTTGGCGGGATACTAGTCTGTAATCTAGTGGATTTTATATTTTATTAATAATCTTGTTTTACTCGACTCTGTATTTTGTAATATTGGTGGCATTTTAGATAATATAGTTCGGTTATTGTGCAGAAGTGAAATGTATGGGAAATAATACCACGGAGCGTGAATTTTCAGATTCGATAAAAACTCCATGGAAAGTTAAAAAGTTCTGAAAGCAAGAGAGCCACCATTCTAATAGTTCTAATAAAATATTAGAACATTGAAATTATCATAAGACGCTTGTAATATTATTACGTAATCAACAATGGCATAAATGAATAAAATAATGGTATAGAAGATAGCTTGGCAAAAATAAAATAATAATAAAAAAGACAAAATCGCGAAAAACTAGTAAATTATAAATCAATTCTAATATTTTGAAGGGATCTTCTGTATATATAGAAGAGTAAATCTCAAAAACGAATAGCCAGATCTAAATAAACAATTTTGTATTTTATAGCCTTTTATCATCACTTTCTTATATCTTGTGTATCTCTTTGAGAGTGGAGTAATTGTGATACAATATACGTATACCGAAAACAAAGAAATAGCGTAGGCTCTCAACCGCAACACGTAGTATCCCCGGGAGCTGATAGTGTGTCGACCGGCGACGAGAGTTACCGAAAACAACCGAAGTATGAATGCTGATTTTGGCGAGATACCATAGCGCATCTGTTTTCTGGTAGTCGTACTTTATAAAGAATTTGTTACAGTTTACCTAACTACGTCAATATTTTCATACGCTAGTGAAACCGCACCATCACTACATATAATAAAACAAAGTCTGCCACGTCTATTAGTCTGTCTGTTCGCGATAAACTCAAAAACTACTGAACGGATTTTCACCAGTTGATAAAGGGTTTCCTGAGGAAGGTTTAGGTATATAGTTTGTCAAGGTTTTTTTATTATCAGAGCGGGATAACGTCCGGATGGCCCGCTAGTTGTTAATAGATTGTATGAAATCCGCTATTCTGAGACCTCAGCCGATAAACGCTCGTTAAAAGCGGACGAAGCGAAAACGCTGCCACTAAACGCAAATACCCATTACCGTAGCTTTTAGTGCGGTCTCCATAACGCTTGAAATATTTAATTCTTCATGGCACTTCAGAATTTTTAACGTATCCCATACTGTAGTCTCTAGGAAAAACTTCAGTAGGAAGCTCATTCCACAACCGGATCACTCGTGGAAGGAAACCCCTTTGAAACCGGACCGTCCGAGACCATTTCGGTTCCAATGTATGGGGACGAATTCCCTGCCGACGACGAGCAGTGCGATGGTGGAAAGCAGCTACAGGCATAATGTTAAACAGTTCCTCAGTTGGTTATTGTGTCCAAGTGAAGTGGATGGGAAATAATACATGGAGCATGGAGTCTATGATGCCAAATAAACTCCCTGAAAATGTCTAACAAGCGGGTCACCATCTTGTTAGAATATTGAACTGATTACAAGAAACTTTTAACATTATTACATACTCGACAATGGCATTAATAACAATAAAATAATTTATTGATATATTCATCAATAATAAAAACAATTGTAGGTGGTAGAGCCACGCTGAAGCTATTACTGGTTTCAGCATGAATGGTCTGACTCGCTCGGGATACTACCCTCTCACAGAAAATAGACGTGAAGTAACAGTGCTCGCATTGTTGCGTTTCGTACGGTCAGTGAGAGCGCCGGAGGCCCATCTCCCCTTCCCCATTTTCCGTCTCCTCTCCTACCCCCCAACACAGGCTGGCAACGTACTTACGACTCCTCAGCTGCTGCTAGTATCTATGGACGTTGGTGATCACTTAACATCAGATGTCCGAACTGTTCGTTTGCCTCCTATGACATAAAAAAAAGATTCTAAAAGATTTGTGGCAAAAATAAAATATATAGTAAAATAAGTCAAAAGTATCTATAATCTCTACATAACAGTATTTCACTCAGCCTTTTTTTTCTTGCCACTATTACGGTAATAAATAACAACTTTCTGAAAGTATTTCTCAAATAATCTAGTCTGTCATTAGTAGAAAGATTTATCTTTTCATTCTTTATAAATACATCTTTAACATGTTTCAATAACAAGAATTTAAAAAAGTTAAGTGACTTATTAAATATTGTATTTTCATCAAATCATCTTCTAGTTAACATTGTAGAAATACCACGACTCGTAACTTTCCCATTTATTTCAAATTTAAACATAACTAGTTCTTCATAAATTAATTCTATTGCGATTTGGAAAAAAATCCCTGATTTTTATTGTATATATAAGCGAGCTACGGTGCCGTCGATGACAATTATATTCTGGACACTGAAGTGAGTACTAGCAGCTGAATGAAAAATGTTCTACGAGTTTTCGATCAGAACACCTCTAATGAGTTTATTTACTTTTGGCTGAGTGTACACATAATTCCTTATACTGCCATCAGCATTTTATTACCTACGAATAGAACACTATTCACGCTCCAACTTGCTTAATTCCTTCATTACGATTGTGATAGTCTCCCAATCATTCTGACAAGAAGGAAATTAGCCAAGTCAATTTATTTGCTAATCAAAAACATAAACCCAGTTGTGGTTCACGCGAGAAACTCGAATTAGGACGCGGGCCGTTTACAAAAATCCACTCTTTACTAATCGGGATTAATGCGATTTTGTTAATTTCCTAACGAACAAGTGGGTAGGTAATTATGTGACCCTCGGAATTACTCTCCAGACACACAAAGCGTCCATTAAAGCTTTCCCGTGTACACAGATGCGAAGTGAAAAATACACAATTTTTTCTTGTATATTTACAAAGTGTCATCGGCAATATCTCTTGGTGTATATTGCGTAAATTGTCAAACCGTAGTCAAATAGCGAGTTGGTATTAGGTGAAATGAATTCAGTAAGTTATTCAGGTCACTCGTGAAAGGATTTTGCGTATTGGATGACGAATGCAAAACGTACTTTCGACCGGGAATTCGTTTTAAAGAAGCTCCTTTAATTTAATTCCTCTCCAAAGAGTTCTCCAACTAGTTGATTATCATACTCCAGTAGTTTTTATTTAATCGTATGGATTAAATAAATAGAATATCTATCTTTTATTATCGTCCTTTGATTGATTACTCTATGCGAGGTTTCTATTACTACGAGGTTCAGTTTATGTGGAACAGTGCAGCGAACAAAGATTTGTTACTCTTTAGCACCACCCGGGGAGCACGTGCAGGGGAATGAGAGGTACATTTCCTACGGATGGGAGTAATATCAGCATCCCACTACAGTAGTTGAAGATGTAATATAAAGAAAATACCAGAAAACGAATAGATATTTTATAACATGCTTTGATATAGTGTTGAATTGTTCTTAGAAAAAAAAGGCAGACCTTGAGCAAGGTTTGACTCAAAAACCAAGCAACAGTCTCCGCACTGTTGTTCCGAATCGAAAGGTGTGATTGATAATGATAAAGGAGGCTCAAGAGGTATTCCAACTCCTCTGATTGGCCTCAGAGCTGTGATGATGCTTTCAAGGTTAGTCGCTCATGACCTTAGGCTGCATTGACCACTTAACTAACATAAAGAAGACTGCATCTAAGAGGAGTATCAAGTACTCTTTTATTTAATACTACCTTCTGTCTACGACATCGTCCGCGTAGAATAGTTACTTTGGGCTCTCAAAAATTAGAAAACCTCGATTTTAAAAAATTCTTCATCGGTGCTCCGCTCCTATTAGTCTTAGCTTGATGATATATCCTATAGCCTTCCTCGATAAATGAGCTATTTAACGCTGAAATATTTTTTTTAATCGGACCAGTAGTTCCTGATATTGGAGTGTTCCAACAAACAAGCTTCAACTTTATAATGTTAGTAAAGGATTTACCTTTGATGGTGTTGTTAGCATATTGTAATATTGTTTATGTTGAAGTTTTAAGTTTACATATTTTATTACTGAAGGACCATTCTAAAGTAGCAGTGTTTTCACGGATAACAGATTAAGGATCCATAGTTTATAAATTAAGATGAGTATACCGGAACGAAACTGGTACAGAATTGGAGACAATAACAGGATAGTTAGTATTAAACTAGTGGTCCTTTAGATTTATGAGTTAACTTATTTTGTTTTAGGGTTCCTTAGTGTTGGCTGTAATTATTTGTTAGTAAGTGTTCTTGTTTAGGTCGTTACACGCACGTTATTAGGGGGTTATCGCTTTTAATGTTTTTCATCCACGACAACTGACGTTCCTCTGCGCCACACTATTACTTTACTTTTCCTAAGCGAGCTGACTAATTAATAATATCTATAATTTGAGGGTCACCCATTTTACGTCACCATTCATATCTAATGTGATCTGTTAATGTGAAAGCATATATAGAATAGGAGATATACGTTTACCGCATTCGACATATTTTTATTTTTCCTCTATTAAACCTCTGAACCCATTTCAAGAATTCAGCATCTTAACTCTGCCCGTCAATTACATTCTGATCGAATATAGGATACGATGATCTGATGTACGTCTGTAAAATCTAGAATTGCTGGATTTATTAAAAGATAGACATCATTTAAATACTAGTAACAGTGACAAAACGGCCAACCCGTGTGACAGACTCATTAAGGTCAGTAACAAAAATAAACCAGATCGAGCTTCATTTCGGTTCTTCTCGATGACTGGGTTGTTTGTCTGAACCTGGCTAGTTTGAACGTTCATAAGCGCCACTTCAGCGCTTAAATTTAATAAAGTATTTTTGATTTTGATTCATGGTACCTCTATTTACCTAACTGGATTACACTTACATCGCTACATGCTAAACTAATTATAGTGATACTCTGATGGCTTTTCGCATTTCATGATCAGCCAGTTTATACTGAGCACCGTAGAGGCTTGCAAGCTGATAAGGTATTACAATAACAAATGCAAATTACAATGCTAAATCTAAACATTTCCACAAAGTCTCGCCAAATATAAACCTAACCTGAGCTCTTTATTCTCATCTGTTAGATTAAACGTAAGTAAGGAATATGTTTTGGTTTCTATAGTATGTCCTGCAGTTCGCTGTGCCTAAAATCAAAATCAAAGATAATTAAAAATAAGAAAGCCTTTAGAAATTAAAACCCACTTGGCATGTGCTTGAATTTACTATCTGGCAAATCGGTAATATGCTTTAGGACTTTGTTATAAAACCTATCACTTTTACCCAATGATCAGTTTTTTAGTTATTATATCATTGCTGTTACCTAAATAAACTGGTTTTAGTGAGCCTGAAACATGGAATGACCAATTTGTTACTGCCTCTAGTATTTAAATGACGTCGGTATTTTACTAAATCCAGCTTATCTTTGATTTTGCGGACATACATTTATTATCAAAAATGTACGGGGAGGACATTAAAATACCGAATTCCTGAAACTTAGCTTTTAATAATTCACGATGCACGCCTCTTAGTATATGCCTCCTGTGACATTTTTCACTGGATTCTGTCCTGCATTACTCTTCTACAATGATTCCGAGGATTTAGGTCGTCTTCCTATCTTATTAGTTATGTTCTTTATTTCGCTTTCCGTCACTGGGTAACCAATTAGTAACCAGGTTCGTGAATACCATTGATATAACTTTTACGTTTCTTTAACACAGCATGTTTTGAACCATTCTTTTTACATGTATATATTAGTGGTCCTAGCGTAAATCTTGTTGTAATTTCTAAGAAATAAATAAGAAAGCGGTGACTTGCAATTAATTGTAAATCTCGTGGTGAGACGACCCGCTTGCTTTGTAGATGGTAGAGCCACGCTGAAGCTATTAGTCTCGCCCGGGGTGCTACCCGAGCTACAGAAACACCCACGTGAAGTAACAATGCACGCATTTTTGCGTTTCGTTCTATCAGAGAGAGCGCCGGAGGCCCACCTCTCGGCCCCATTCTCCCCTTCTCCCTTCCCTTCCTCCCCCCGTACACAGGTTGGCAACGCTCTTGCGACTTCCCTGGTGTTGCAAGTGTCTATGGACGGTGGTGATCACTTACCATCAGGTAACCCACCTGTTCGTTTGCCTCCTATAATATAAAAAATAAGCGGACGGGAACAAGTAACATTATAAACATTATATGAATTTACCAATTGTAAAATGTATCAATTGAGGTTGAAATCTAAAATATTATGAAGTAGCTGATATCCACGACGTCGCGTCGTTTGTTATCGTACAATACAATTTTATGTACAATGGAAGAAACATAATTTTGACTTGAGACACCCAAGCCAACCTCACCTGCACGTGGTGCACCCTGCTGAATAACGAACGAGGCAATGGCGAAAGCGGGGTGGTAGGGTTTTACAGCCTGACTGGGTCGCAACCACCATGTATATGGCGAAAAAGCCCGTCATAGTGATTGACTTCTGCGGGTCGCGTTTCGGGATCAGCCTGTGCATATCCAGCTTTTTGCAGGCCGGCATAACAGCGGCGACCAGCGATGGATAGTGTGTCACTCGGTGGTCGCCATTGTTTTTGGCCTGTACTGTGCTTACTATCAGGTATGGTGCAGTCATTTTGCCGTGCTACTATATAAAAAAAGAAGAGCAACACACCGCTGAACACGTAGTGTTTATAAAAAATGTAGTTTTTAAACATGAATACAACCTTATATTAATCTATAAAACATCTTGGTTTTAGGATGACACTGAGACGTATTTACTTACCTCTTTTTCTCTCGTACTTAACTAGCACCGGCATTCAAATTACAATAATTAATTAATTACAGTCACAATTCCTATAAGCGTAACGTGAAGAGATACGAAGGCCGGCATGACAGCGGTGACCGACGGAGGAGGGCGTATCTCTCGGTGGTCGCCGTTGTTTTTGGATTGTCCTGTGCTTACCACCAGGCACAGTGGAACTTCGTCGTGCTACAATAATATAATAAAAAAAACAATAACTTTTGATAGAGTAAATCAATTTGAATGAAACAAAGACTAAATGTTACTCGAGGATATGCTTTATAATTTTCTTGGTGATATTTTATCTATCATCAACGTAATATCTTAGATTTCCTGCACAAACAAACAAATAGACAGACATATTTTTTTTTCAAAAATCTAAAAAGCACAAACAAATACGTTAAATATTCATTCTATGTTTAGTTTAGTAATTGTCGTATTAGTAATTATTTTAAGATATTAATAGCTTGAAGATTATATGCAGAATTAGTATTAAAATATATCGTTTAATATTTCAGATATACAGAACTCCTAATAAAGCTATTTGTGTCTTAAATTTCATTGCCACTATGACATGATTAATATTGTACTTTTTTATTGTTTCAGGTAATATGGCAGTGTCAAGTTATTGTTTCTATCGATCAAGATATCTAGAAAGTATGCATCGGTTGACAATCTAAAGTAGTTCTTATGATTACAAGAATAATATAGACACTTAACTAAATACATTTCCCTATGTACGTACTAGATTTTTATTTTCAAAATTCACCTTTATATGGTACGTATTTAGTTAACAGTGAAAGATAACTGAAAAAAATACCCCTACTACAGTACGAATGAGAGTGAGAGAGTGAGTATTGTATCGTATCAAATTGCGAACACCCATCTCTTTCTTTATATTGCCAATTCCAAATGATCTCTTTGCGAAAACAAGTTTGGAAAAAAACTAGAGCCAAAAGTCTAAGCAACGTAGGTTGAAATCCTACGATTGAGCATTTGGAGAAGAAAAACTGCCATTCTTAAATAAAAATTCTTTCACCAAACACCTACAAGTATTCAAGCAGTTGGTTCTCAAAACCAGTCTCGAGTTATGTGATACCTACTATTAGTAATGACAATGAGTGGGTCCGTTATTTGCCAAGTTGGATTTTGTAACTTGTGTATCGGTATCAAATGGATAGTTTATAGCTTAAAAAAAACATTTAAGAAAAAAATATGTTCTGATGTCGTTTAACCGTGCATAAATCTATTTAATTTCACTTGATTATTGAAATCGTTTTTATAAATACAAAATAAGTAAAAACGGTAAAAATAAATGCTGACCTTATGAAAAATTGAAAATATACATATTCAATTTTTGACGCCCGTACTAAAATTTCTGCATCCGAAGCGGTCATAGTAGGTGGAGAATTAATAATATTTGATAAGCTATTTAGTAAAACTAGCAAGATAAAGAATTAATATCTAAAAAATGATGAAACCCCATGTTAAATAAATGGGAGTAGTGTGGTCATTTAAAAAAAACCTTGACAAATTATATACCAAAACCTTCCTCATGAATCACTTTATCTACTGACTAGCTGACCCGTGCCCACTTCGTTGGACAGTAATAGGCATTATCAAGCCTCAACTTTTGTCCTAGAACTCAATCATATATCTCTCATCGTTAAGGCAGCGTTCGTAAGAAACGTTTTCGTTCGACCATTTTTTCTCCGACTCCCCAGATATTACCCCGTACAACCTCACAAACTTTACCTCTTTATGATATTAGTATAGATAATATAATTAGTTAATAGCTTCTGCCCGCGACTTCGTACGCATGGAATGGTTATTTTGCGCTAAGACGCAGCGGAAGCTCTGAAAAGGAAAAAATACCCCGATGTTGCAATATTCTTCATTGCTGCTCCGCTCCTATGTGTCTTAGCGTGATGATATATAGCCTATACCCTTCCTGATAAATGCGCTATATAACACTGAAAGAATTTTCCAAATCAGACCAGTAGTTCCTGAGATTATCCCTTACAACGTCACAAACTTTACCTCTTTATAATATTAGTATAAATGAAAAGTTAATGAAAATCCGTTCAGTAGTTTTAGAGTTTATGGCGAATAGACAAACAGACAGACAGACGTGGCAGGGAACTTGTTTTATAATATGTAGTGATGAGATCTCGAATACAAAAATTACTGAATAAGGTTTATACAGGTTGTATGGAACATTACACCAGAGCACAATGATCGATTTGATACTTACACACAAACATAAACTCGTATACAATAGAAAGAAATAGAAAAAAAGTCCCATCTAGAGAGAGATACATAACGCTTTTCTTTAAGTGACGATTTCTACAAGTAAACTCCTACCGTTACTGATTATTTAAAATGACCAAACTTACCAAAGCTTACTTACCAGTGCGCTATAATTTACTTACGAGCGAACAGTAATAAAACCGACGCGCTCGCTTGAGACAACACACTGTCATATAAACCCAAAAGCCATGACGAGCGAGTCCATTCCGACGATGTGTATTCGGCTTTCGGCTGTTAAAAAAATAAATGGCGTCATATTTTTGTACAAAAGGCCACGGTAATATTCTCAAACAGTGGCTGATAATATTGTCCGCAACACAAAATGCATACGAATAATACCGAAGTGCTGTTAAATTTTATTCGGTTTGCTTTCGGAGCGGAGACTTTTTTATTCACATACTAGCTGTACACGGGACATCGTCTGCGTAGAACCTAATGTAAAAAAAACATCATCTGAATATATTAAGTCCATTTACTTATCTATTTTTCTCTCGTACTTATGTCGCGTCGTCATTAAAGTTACAATAACTTTTGATAGACCAAACCGATTTTAAAGAAACCAAGACTAAACGTTATTCGAGGACATGCTTTATGATTTTTTGGTGAGGTTTTATCGTAGATTCACTACTTTAGCAGTGATGCATGTTCCTACAACCAGACAGGCTTATCTAAAAATGTTTTAAATGTATTTAATTATTTATTCCAACAAGTTTTTTCACGCAAATCTAAAAAATACAGGCACGTTACATTTAGATTTTATTATGTGTATAGAATTCATGTGATCTATTCATGATAATAATTTGAAAGCTATTGTTCCGTTATTTTCATTGTGATATTGAAGTGAAACATCTTTTGGGACGATGTCAATTGGATTTTATGAAACGAAAACTTATAACAACAACGAGATGGCTGTAAATGTATATATATATAGGCTGTGAAAGAATGCGATAGTATGTTCAATGTACTCGAAATAAATACAAAGAGAGAAAGAGTGAGCGAGAGAAACGTTGAAATCTATAGCATATTATTTTATATTGGACCGTAGTGACTATCGCGCACTTTTAAAAATTATTGTGTGTTATATATTATTAACATTGTAAACATATATTAAAATATTACAAAATAGTCTCTAAAAGTGATGTTATATCTACTTACATATTCATTGAAATTGTATACTGTAAAGCATAATTCTGATCTATATTAAATATCTAATCTTATTAAAATAGTTATTTGAAGCCGTATTAATACTAAATTGATTATAACTACGTCACAAATAAACGATTTTTTTTTTGTATTTAAAAGTTAAAATGGTTACTGTGGATTGATTATCCTTACAAGATAAACATATTTCATACTAGACTTTTCGAAATACATTTTTAAAATAAACATTTCCGTAATACTTTTCTTTGGGTGTATTTCATGATGTTTAACTAGTGATAATGAAGCGATCATAATTGATAACGTTTTCTGACCCACGTCGATAGACGTAGGTTCCAATCCATGTATGTTCAATATCCTATAAGATATCAAAGTTTTATAAATTACGCTCAATAAGAAAAATGATTTAAAGGACGATTCTTCAAAAACTTTTATGATCTATTAATATT
Organism: Antheraea pernyi; assembly: GCA_015888305.1. Lineage (NCBI taxonomy): Eukaryota > Metazoa > Arthropoda > Insecta > Lepidoptera > Saturniidae > Antheraea > Antheraea pernyi. Next base: position 30,301 of record MU161981.1, read on the forward strand.
TATGTTGGCGGTAGAGCCACGCTGAAGCTACTACTGGTTTCAGCATGAATGGGTCGGCTCGCCCGGAGTAGTACCACCCGACCCATAGAAAACCGACGTGAAGTAACAGTGCTTGCATTGTTACGTTTCGTTTGGTCAGTGAGAGTGCCGGAGACCCGTCTCCTCTTCCACCCTCACCCTTTCTCCACTCCTCCCTTCCCCTAACACAGGCTGGCAACGCACTTGCGACTCCCCTGGTGTTGCTAGTGTCTATGGACGGCGGTGATCACTTACCATCAGGTGACCTGTCTATTCGTTTACCTCCTATAAAAAAAAAAATATATCAAAGAGACAAAAAATGGATCTAAATGATGGTACATTAGCATATTGCATCCATAACATACATACGGGTCGCTAGTGCTAAATATATTGAAATATACTATAGTTTTCAAATGTATTAGGGTACATATTTTTAAAGCGATGATGTCGTAGTTGATATTATGTTCGGTCACCGTGTCGGTGGACGTAGGTTCAAATCCCAACAACTGAGTCGGATCTTCGGTGAAGGAAACATTTAGTATGTTTACCATCTTAAAAAACGTCCTCATTTAAAATCAGATGATATTGTGGTCACTCTAAAAAGCCTACTAATTTTTTATGACTTCAGTAAAATACATCAAGTTTTCACTACTTTCTATGAATACTATTGGCATTAACTATACATATAAACATTGCGAGACTAATTAATTAAATGCTAATTAAAACTTTATCAAAATTCATAGAGTTGCAACAAGAGAACACGAAATAAATGCGTTTTTCGTTACAGTAAAGCGGTTATTACGACCTCGCTGCAATTAACAGGCGTTCGCTTAAAAATATTGTTATCCTGCAAGCTTCCGCAAATACATTTGCATAGTAATACTAGATGAAAATATTCAAAAATGTATTCGGAACACGCATCCAGCTACAATTGTTGAATTTA
>MU161982.1:10593-23676 GCA_015888305.1 Antheraea pernyi
AAACAATGGCGACCACCGAGTGACACACTATCCATCGCCGGTCGCCGCTGTCATGCCGGCATGCAAAAAGCTGGATATGCAAGGCTTATCCCGATACGTGACCCGCAGAAACGAATCATTATAACGGGATTTTTCGCCATATAGATGATACTTTGCGACCCACTCAGGCTGTAAAACCCTACCACACCTTCGCCATTGCCTCGTTCGTATATCATTTCCATACATTTTTTTCTGTGTTCTATTTATTTATATATTTGTTCACAAAATTTTGCATTTTAAAAGTGTGGGATACAATACAATAGTATAAAAAAATGCTATTATATAATTACAAATATTGGTCTATTTAATACAGTTAAGAAGGAATATACTAAAACAACAATAATAAACAGGTTCATTATTAATAATCGTAAACTTACAACAATATATTATTATAAAATTTCTCAAACTAGAAATGTGGACTGCAAACTATCAAAAAGTTGGTTAAGAATTGATAAATTTTACATGATGAACGGTGCCACCTAAACTAGGCAATCCTGTGTTTAGTGTTAATGACTGTGGACAAGCAACTTGGCTAGGCCCACAGAACCCTTGAATAAATAAGACTTACAAATTAGTTCGCCAAAGAAGTTTCACTTCTGACATATGTACTTTGTACGCACGCACTTTTTTAATTATTTGATTGATAAACAAACACAGACAGTCATAGAATTATAAAACCGCTTACACTTACAAACGCGCGGGTTTGTTACTCTATGCATACAGTGGAATGGTTTAATTTTCTTCCCTTATTTTTGAACTCAGGTTAAATTAGACAGGTTGTCACTTTTTTTTTATCGTTGAACGGCAAAATGACTGCACTGCGCCTGATGGTAAGCACAGTACAATCCAAAAACAATGGCGACCACCGAGTGACACACTATCCATCGCCGGTCGCCGCTGTCATGCCGGCCTGCGAAAAGCTGGATATGCAAGGCTTATCCCGATACCGCGACCCGCAAAAGCGAATCACTATGACGGGCTTTTTCGCCATATACATGGTGGTTGCGACTACATGATACTTTGCGACCCATTCAAGCTGTAAAACCCTACCATCCCTTCGCCATTGCCTCGTTCGTTATTCACCACGTACAGGTGAGGTTGGCTTGAGTGTCTCAAGTCTTAGATGTCATTCGACACCCCTTACACCCCAAACGTCGGTATACATGTGTATCTCACGAATTCTTATATGTATGAATAGCTAGCTTGATTTGACATATTCGCGTTGTGGTATTCATGGCAACAGTCCAAGCCGATGTTCGACCATTTTAACACCCTTGAAGTTGTTGTCAAACGGCGAAGTGCCTTAAGCGCTCACCTTAGTAGTCCGGTGAAGCTGTGAAGGCCCGTCAATCCAATAGCGTAATCAGTTCGAGAAAATAGGCGAGAAGTAATTGCGGTAATGAATTGATTTTTACATTCAGAGTTGGATGGTCTGGATGGCGAGGATTGTGTTTAGCAGCGGATCACAAAGCACTGCTTTGGGAAGCGGCGTGCACCCGGCGTTGCCCGCACCGGTAGTCGTGCGACCCATAACACAGGTATACTCATTTAATACTATGCCAAATTACCAATTATCCTAAAATATATGATACTGGGCTAGACATGGAATATTTCACGCATTAATGTTATTTTTTGTAAGAAATAGCGAATCATTTGTTATATACGAATTACAAAGTTATATCACTGTTATTTTTGGTATTTTATGTCACTCCTTAGCCTCGTATAGTGTGATTCAAATGATAAAAATGTATCATTGCTATATTTGTTCAAGGATTTTGTTTTATTGCTATTTTCATGAAGTATTTTTTTGTTAATTTAAATTGTTAAGTATGTATTGAGCTAAAAAAAGTAATTTGTCCAGCCGTTTGTTTTGCTTCATACTATATGACTGAAGTGGTTATAAAAGGACACTACCTCCTTAGAGAGTGCCTTTTCTTTTATATTTTGATGGTTTCTATTTATTATATATTAAATAGCAGTAATGATGTAAGAATTTCTCTTTCATTTAGTGTAATTCTAATTTACAACCAAGTTAATAGCGTAGAATCTATACTGGAGTGGAAACTGATTTGAAATTCACACGAATTTCAAACAACATACATCTAGCACATAGCTGATTGTAAAGGTGCCACGTTTTGCACTCTTTCTACCGGGTTTGGTGTTCAGTTCGCTATTGGAATTGTAGCAATATTATCTATAGCGATTGTCAAAACTGCGGCTGGATTATAAAATATATAATTCTTAACTATCGGTATAATAGAATCACTCAGGTTTTATTCCATGCTTTCAATGGAATAAATTACTCGTATACTTGGCTATCATTTTTCTATTTTCTTTTTTTGCGATTTAGTGTCCAGATATATCATTTCCATACATTTTTTTTCTGTTTTCTATTTATTTATATATTTGTTCACAAAATTTTACATTTTAAAAGTGTGGGATACAATACAATAGTATAAAAAAATGCTATTATATAATTACAAATATTGGTCTATTTAATACAGTTAAGAAGGAATATACTAAAACAACAATAATAAACAGGTTCATTATTAATAATCGTAAACTTACAACAATATATTATTATAAAATTTCTCAAACTAGAAATGTGGACTGCAAACTATCAAAAAGTTGGTTAAGAATTGATAAATTTTACATGATGAACGGTGCCACCTAAACTAGGCAATCCTGTGTTTAGTGTTAATGACTGTGGACAAGCAACTTGGCTAGGCCCACAGAACCCTTGAATACAGATGTAAAATATAGTTCTCGTTTGATTCGTTCTCCAGGTAATAGAAACAGGAGAAGAAGGAAGCCAGTTCCTGTACCGAATCACTTGGCCAAGAACAGGTCCTTCCAAAGGAACGGGACCAACACGGCCACTTTATGAATGAACTGCTTTTCTTAAATAATAACAATTTATTCTTGCATAGTTTTCATTGATGGATTGTGGAAAGTGTTTCGTTTGATTAAAAAGTATGATATATTATGTACTAAGGCATTGGAGTATAAATATATATGTATATACATATGAAAAGACAATATCTCGATTCACGTCCCAGACTTTTTTTTTACTTTTTTTTTATAGTAGCACGGCAAAATGACTGCACTGTGCTTGATGGTAAGCACAGTACAATCTAAAAACAATGGCGATCACGGAGTGAAACAGTATCCATCGCCGGTCGCCGCTGTCATGCCGGCCTGCGAAAAGCTGGATATGCACAGGCTGATCCCGAAACGCAACCCGCAGAAACGAATCACTATGACGGGCTTTTTCGCCATATACATGGTGGTTGCGACCCAGTCGGGCTGTAAAGCCCTACCACCCCGCTTTCGCCATTGACTCGTCTGTTATTCAGTAGGGTCCACCACGTGCAGGTGAGGTTGGCTTGGATGTCTCAAGTCTCCGATGTTATTTGACACCCCTTACATCTTACACTTTATAGATTTTAGAGTTTCACCACAATTATATCTCATGTTAAATGACGATGTAGTCTAAGATGATCAGGTTTTCGAGTGCAGCAGCTGGACTACACCAACAGATGCTTGGCGACTGAATTTCTCATCCTGAAAATGGTAGCTAGCCAGATTTAGAAAAAGCTCTACAACGCACCATGCAGACTAAAGTATCGTAAAGTAACAGTGCTTGCATTGTTGCGTTTCGTTCGGTCAGTGAGAGCACCGGAGGCCCGCTTCCCCTCCCCTTCCCCCTTCCCTTACTTCTCCTCTCCTCCAAGACGGGTTGGCAACACACCTCTGGTATTGCAAGTGTCTATGGACGGTGGTGATCACTTAACACTAGGTGTCCCACCTGTGGGTGGGGTATCCATAAGGGATTTCCCCTCGTTAATAAAAAAAAAGGTGACACACCTGTCCGTTTGCCTCCCATCATAATTAAAATAAAACAAGTATAGAAATCAGAAATTTATGGAAAATGTTGATTTTACATTGAATATTGTTTGAAAAATATTTCCTGAATTTCCACCCCTAAGGGCATGTAAAGGGTTGACAAGGTTTGTAAGTGAATTATTTTTACGTGTCCCATTTAATTGAAACTATAATTAATACGTTTTTTAATACGTTTTTATGCAGTTAATGAAACACGTGTATCAGTATTTTTTAGAATTCAGCCCTCAAAAATGGGCGGGGATTTATATAGAGAATAATGTAATTATGATAAAATCCAATTATAAACTTAAACAACACAGATACAGTTAGAATTTAAAAAAACGTACAATGCTTTTAATGTACAAGAGAAAAACCGTGAGTGAACAGTCAATGTCAAATAAAACCTATTATTAAAGATGACAAAGGAAATAAATTTCTTTTACTGGCTTCCAGATGTGCCCAGTTTATCTCTGTTCTTTATATATAAAATTGCGGTTTGCTTTTTAATAAGTGTTCTTCTAAGCAGCTTAACCGATGGTGGCGCATTTTTGGAACAAAATTTCTAAACGCGGTAAGAGATAAGTGGTACAAATCGTCACGTAAGAAAAAAACGTTATATGCGACTTTCTTTTTCTTTCTTTTTATTGTATACTAGTAAGTGTGTATGAAATTAGAGCAGATGAACATCATAACATAAATAACCCTGTACTTTTTTTGTTTAATATTTTTTTAATGTAATATTTTAATTTACTCTTATACACCGCCTAACTAATATTATAAATGGGAGTTTGGTTGTGAGGTGTTCACGCCTTAACAATTCAATCGATCAGTGTGAAATTTTGCATAAATATTGTAAGGATTACTATAAAAGACGAACCTTTCATCCAGAAAAAATATTATTCATACATACATAAACGCGAGTAAAGCCGCAAGCAAAAACTAGTATATAATCTTAGGACTAATAAATTCACATCATGTTTGTTGCTTCAGCACATTTCCATAGATATGTAAACGAGGGGCACATATGTAATGGCTGTTTTATTTTTAATTCAAATATACAGGGTGTTGTTTCATACGTTCATAGGGTTAATGAATCATGTAATTATAAATGCTAAATATGTATTAGACATTAAATAAAACTTTTAAAATAATTATCAGATTTTTAATTATTTAAGTCGAATAGGGTGAATATATTGTTAATAAAATATGTAAGCAAATTATATATTACTAAAGTAAATTCAGTATTCAAAATTTGTATGTACGGTTGTGAACTCAACTCTGTAAATATTTTCAATAATTATATAATAGAAACGAGTGTCGTAAAGATACACTATAGAAGTGAAACTTTTGTATTACAAGGAAATATTATAGATAAAAAAAATACAACAAAAAGGCAACGTCACTCGGTATTTCCACACGGTCACCCATCCAAGTACTGACCGCGCCCGACGTTGCTTAATCAGTGATCGGGCAATAGCCAGTGTTTTCAACATTAGCTAACACAATATTTACTCTTTCCACGTTTCGTCGCACAAAAACGCTGCTGATCAGAATTTCAAAACCCTTTCCTATGAAGTTTCACTTAAAAAATTGTAAATGTTGTTATTGGAAGTAAATTTTAATAAAATATAAATTTTATGTATAAAATTAATATAGAAACCACTACTAATTTACTAAGAATGTTATTAGAGTTATTTTCGTACGATTGTTAAGAATAAAAAAAACTTATAATATTAAGAATGTACACTAAAGGATTTACAGTACAACGGCATTCATCGCTATCATGCCGACCTGCAAGCTTCTCAGCAACTGAATGTATATGATCCCGGAACGCGATAAGCACTTTGACGAGCTTACAACAATATGTATGGTGCTCGCGACCCAATTATATATAATTTACTACCATTCCGCCGAAATTTTACATCACAGCCGTATTGTACCTGTAAAAAAACCTCTTATATATGTTTTTATCGTCTCAAAAATTTAAAAGTTCCCGATAAAACGCTCATGCTTGTCATAGCGTTGGATGACGTCACAGCGTTGTAAACAAAATGTAAACGTCGGAACAATGTTTCAGAAGCTATGACGTCACGTGCTAACATCTGTGTTTTTATTTACGTCATCACAAAAATAAATAATAGTCTTTTATATTTCATAATTGGAATTTTTTTTTTATGTATAAATATATAAATTGTATACATTTCTTGTATATTATAAACTGTCAATAAAAAACATATCTACAACCCTAATAAATTAACATAATTTATTATACGTATAAATGTTTACAACAATATCAAAATACTTCAAAGTGTAAAAATATTTTACTATTCCTCCTTATAAATACATATTTACAATTTCAAGTACAATATAAAGTGTAACAAAATACAACAATATTACAATATAAACTTATATATTAATAATTTTATGCTGTATGAATATAATATATACTATATAAACATAAACTGTATCGATACTATTCCATGATACTTGGTAATAAAAATTAATGTTATTTCTCATTGTGTGCTCAATAATTAGATAAGATATTTTAAAATATTCCATGAAATTAAATCTGCATGTCCGTTTACTGGTGTTCTATAATGTTATATGAATAATAAAAAAATAAAAAAATTCCGCTTTTTATTTTCTCACAGTCTGTATTTTAATTATGACATATATACAGTTCACACCAAACTTTTCGACCGCTCTGACTATAGCTGCGCATAACACAAATTTAGCAACGTATTTATATTATATTATTAGCAATCAGAAATGGATTTATATAACAGAAAAAAAAACACAAATCTCAACACGAAAACTAACATCAACAATGAAATAACTCAAGCAACATAATAAATCATAAAACCCAGGGAAATTGAAATAACAATGTAAATTGGAAAGAACTTGCACGCAAAACAACGCCAAGCCCGACAACGTTTCGGAGCGACGACTGAGGAAGAAAGTCCTAATGCCTCGACCGACTCTTCTTTCTCTTTTTCTTTCTCGTCGTTACATTTGAGCCAATGTATGATCGGTTGATAACCTCAACCAATGGCGTGTCAGGTCAATAGTACGGACAGTTCTAATACAGTCCCTTCTAACAATATGTACAACATCGAAACAGCTTAGAGATAAAGAAATGGTAATTTTAGATTCCTATATTATTATATCCGTATAATATTATTATTATTACTTTGTTTTGTATTAAACACTGATAATGACTATATTACGCGCAATCCCGAACTTACAGCTATATTCAGAGCGGCCAAAAAGATTGACGACGACAGTGATACAACATTTATTTGATTGAAATTTATTTTGTTTCCAAATGTCAGTTAGATTTGCATTTTATAGTAAATTTAGATTATAGGCTATCTAATATAACGTCACTACTCATAGGAACAGAGCAAAGTGTAGATTAGAAGACGCGCTAATTGGTAACGAAATAATTGTGCGAATATACAGAGTGGCGTTGTTCGGTTAGACCGCAGCGGAGTGCAGGATAAATTAACTAACCATTATAAATAGGTCTACTGGAAAGTTCTGTCCGTTTTTTGTATAAAACAATATACAAAATCTTCTTACCGTCAATATACCTTTTAAATAATTTAATTGCCTTTAATAACTTTTTGTCAGTGTGAGGACAACTTGGATATCCGGTTTTTTGAAAAATGTGTCACGTTTTGATGCGAAAAATAGAACTAGTGCTTGTTTGATATGTTCTTCATTGCTGAATTTTTTGTAAGGATAAAAACAAGTGATACTGAGAGGGGATTAAGTCTGGGAAATATGGTCATATCTACACACTTTCATAACATTTCTACCTCGTTGAAATTCCTTTAAAATATAGTGACGTAAATGAATTTGTTTACTCTAATACTTTTTACTTACACTTTACAGTTAATCTCTGGACTATTCAAAAGCATAAAGGTTTAAGCTCCATACAAATGAATATAGACTGAAGGTAGGAATATTAAAGGCTTTGCGAACATAACTATGAACTGTAATTTGTCGGAATATAATTTTTAAGTCGTATATATTTTTTATATTATTTATATGCTCATTTGCGTAGTCGCAAAATGGATTTTCTTTCACGGTCGCAGTAAAGAGAGAGAGAGTGTAAGAGATTATTATTAAAATTAATCTAATGATAATCGTCAATTTTGGCTTTTATAATACCATTGTTTATGTGTTTTATTGTAGGCGTTTCGATTATTTTGTACAAAAGATAAAAAAAAATTTTTTTTTTGGTTTACTTTTGAATGGTATAATACTCTTTGACGTTTGGATACATTCTCATGTTATGTTAAATGACGAAATAACTCTAAATAAACGCGATTATCAGAATTTCGAGTGAGAATCTATATTCTCGATATTTTTAACTTTAGAGTGGTTAGCCAGCACTATAATAATATGGCCATGTTATAGTTCCAGCACGATATTTTCTATCATCGAAAGCTAAATAAGGACTTGGTTTTCATTATTTTTAAAAAATAAAAAAGGCGCTTATGAACGTCAAAACTACCACCAGTTCGGAAAACAACCCAGTCATTGAAAAGAACCAGCATAATACTCGATCGGTTTTATTTTTTAAACATATATTTAAAATACATTATACGCTACAATCGTTATTTGTGGATGCATACAGACAGGAGTCAATTCCAGACATCAGTATCGATCATATATATAGAGCCTTTTGACACCAAAACATACGTGACATGGTGGTTAAACTCACATTCCTACAACATTTAATATAAACAAATTACTATAATAATTACCGCAGATTTACGTTTCACGAATAACGTTTTGTTAAGCTCGGAACTGGCATTAATTCGTACTAATTGCATTAATGCGCAACAAAGCTCGTTAGTTTCAAATATCACTCTGCTATACATCCTTCATCACGAGAACATTATTATTTTGTCGCTCACTACAGTACGTTCAGTACCTTTGTTTCAGTTGCATTTTACTATTTGGCGTTCACTATAAATTTCCTGAATGAATAAGAAAAAATACTATGGATGATCAAATATAATAAATTTATTGTTTCTCAATATCTTAAGAAGAAACTAATTTAGTAGACATTTATGTCATACCGCCATAAAGACTTCAGTAACATGCTCTTTATATACTCCAACAGCTTGTTCTATTAATCAAAATAGTCGAATATGTAAATCATTTTTGATATTTGAAAATAGGAAGAAGTCGTATGGTCCCATTTTGGGACTGCACGCAGAATGACCCATATAATACTTATTCTATAATATATTTTATTATACGTACTTTTCTTTCAAAGGTTCTTATTTCTGTTTGGCCATCTGTAAGATACCTTTGTCATGGTGCAAGATGATACTTCGATGTTAATTATTTTTAAAGAGTCCAGCAATAACTTTCGACAATTAAATAGTCGTGTATCAAACACTATTCAGTTCACGGGTGTAGTCCGGTGAAGCTGTTAAGGCCTTACTAGGTCAATGACGAAGAAAAAAAAATAGCACCAGTCACAGGGATGTTCAGGAGTAATAGGTTAGCATGGTATGGGCATATCATGAAGAGAGACGAAAACCATATAACTAGAACGGTTTTGAGTAAAATGTTGGATGGATTATGTGCAAAGATCATTGTAGATACATAATGTATGGCAATGATAAAAGGTGTGAATACTAAGATGACATCTGATAGGCGAGAGTGGAAAAACAAAACTGGTTGTACCGATACTACTGAAATGGGATAAGAGTAAGCTGATAATGACTCTGACGGTCGATCGCTGCTTTGTTTTGTGATCGTACTGGACAAGTGCAAAAACACTAATTTTTGTGAAGTGTAATTTGTTTTTCTCAAGGAGGTGGTATAATTGTTATAATATATATATTTTTACCAAATTATTCAGTCATTTTATGGTAATTTTATAGATCTTCAAAAAATATTTATTTTTGTAAACCTATATATGTACATTATAAAATAAAAATGTAAAGTGGTTTTCCGTTTTAAAAGATGTGTCTAAAATTGCTTGGGTATATATTTTTTGTGCATTTAAAAAATAATTACACCAATTCGGACTTTGATTTCGTAGTCTATGGTGGTGCTTCGTCTACTGAAAGTTACCATACGAATGGTGAAATACACTAAGATTCTACCGCAGTGTGCATATCATTTGTTGCGGATTTTTTTCCTATGCGAATTAAAAAACGCACCGCAGCTCAATGCACCGTAGCGCGCGTCAGCATTTGTATTATAATAAAAACCCTAATAATATTTTTTATGTATACTTTTACATTATTTGATAGCAAAATACAAAATTAATATTTAAGGCTTACCTACTTGCGCGTATTAATTTTCATGATGATCAGTGTTGGAGTTTTTGTAATTCAATTATATGGGTAAAGAAAGCATCCATATTTTGTTATTCTTGAATACTGCTTCTGCCTGCGACTTGGCGTGGTATAGTTCCTTTGGATAACGCTAACCTCAACTCGCGACTTCATTTACGTAAATTTTTTTTCTTTAATGCGTACGCTAACCCCTATTTTGAAACAATCTTCATTGGTGCTGTTTACGTAGAAAATGAAAATATTTTCAAATAATAAGTACGTTAACCCCGATTTTGAAGCTCGCGCTCGCTCCTGGTCTCAGCGTGATAATATATAGCCTATAGCCTGTCTCAATAAACGAGCTATCTAACACAGAAAAAAAAATTACCCGTAAGGACCCGTAGTTCCTGAAATTACCACGTTCAAGCAAACAGACTCTACAACTTTATAATATTAGTACAGATTTGATTATTTTAGTTATTTCAGGGCGTCGTCGCTATGAATGATCAGGTCACCTGACGAACCATTGTATTTTCTAAGTGGTCATTGCTCTACGATTTCTGTGTTGGAATTTATCCGTATCACAAAAGTGTAGTGAACCTATATCACAGATTATCCATATGGGTTCAATACTTTCCGCTATTCATTCAAACAAGAATTATACTTATATGAAATTTGTACGGGTAATTTAGTTTTCCCCTTTGATTTCGCCCGGATACTGGGTAATAAGGGTATTGTTTTTTTTCTCTCGAACTGACTACTCTATTGGCCTAGCAAGGCTTTAACAACTTCACCGAACTACGATAAAGGTACTGAATACATCCATTTATGAACGTACCGGATAATCGATATTAGAAATTTTCGGTGAAGGCTCCGTAATTTTGCAAAATTTTATTATCTTTATAATATTTACTGATTTTTATGTACGAAAAATTTGTATTAGTTACTCACCCTCCACTGGGCAGTAGATAAAGTCATACTGAACTAAAATCCCACGGTGTGTTTATCTATTTTCGCAGGGAATTATGGACTACTCTCACATTTCATCATAGTTTTTCGAGTCTTTGTTAATAAGTATTTAAGTATATATATCTCTTTGACACGCTATGTACAATGATATTATAACTATACGATATGTTGTAAGCGCTTCAACAGCGCCTTGTTCAAACTTGGCTGGTTATCTTATTTTTGACGACTGCCCCCTTAATCTGCACGTATTTATTAGGTGGTAGAGCCACACTGAAGCTATTATTGGGTTCAGCATGAATGGGTAGTACCACCCTCTCATAGAAAACCGACGTGAAGTAACAGTGCTTGCATTGTTGCGTTTCGTTCGGTCAGTGAGAACGCCGGCGGCCTAACTCTTCCACCACCTCCCTCTTCTCCCCCTTCCTCCCTTTCCCCCAAACACAGACTGGCAACGCACTTTCGACTCCCCTTGTGTTGTTAGTGTCTATGGACGGTGGTGATAACTTAACATCACGTAACCCACCGTTTGCCTGCTATGACATAAAGAAAAACGTAAATAAGCAACATATAACTATTTATTTTTCACCAACGTTATTAAGAATATGCCATGTTACTTCCACGTTTTATTGGTTAAAATATCACTTTATGTATGTGTGCATTATCGTGCAATTTGTTTTGTCAAAATATTATGTAGGTGACGTAACTTTAGTTATAATATAATTGGCTTGTAGCTTTAATTTTGACATAATATTAAATATCATCAGATGTATCTTAATTATACATGGTTATAAAACATCTGAAAATATCCTCTCGGAATCATAGAAGAGAAGAGAATGTGGCACCGATTATTTATAATAATATCGCCACCCCGTCGCGTCATCGTGTCGGAGATTTAAAGAAGCGATCCAGCAAACGGTACCGGCCTGTGCCAGCCACCGAGACGCGCGAGCGCCCCGCACGGAGGCAACCCCCGCACGTCGCGCGCGCCGCCCTCTGAATCACTCCAGCCGCGCTGCCTCATTAAGTGAACGTATTACGCATTGTTTATTGTAACATTATAAATTATATGAATAAATCCCTATAAGAACATTACACCACCAGAGAAATACGCGGGCGGGTGCACGTCACCACAGGTTCATAGTAGCAATTATCTCGGTAAGAACGAAGAAGTTCGAAGATTCTTACTTCTGTACTACTGTGAGGATGTGGAATTGTCTTTCAGTGTGTTCTCTTCTTCTTACAATATCGGATCCTAGAAGACGAGGCGTGAAACGCAATTTTGCAGGTCAGCGTGATGACGACGACTGCCGTTGATATTTAACACCGACAGTCGCCGTTGTATTTGGACTGTACTGTACTTCCCATCAAGTATTAGTTGCCCATTTTGCCGAACTAGTATAATAATAAGTATTTTTGTTTACGAACGTTCAACTAATTCGTTCAACAAATTAATATAATAAATCAAAGTGTCAACGTACTTAAGGCTGGTTTTTTTTTTAATAATTTGACTTATTATTAACTAGGACTTCAGGATTGTAGTGGTTGATTAGTTTAGAATAATAACGTAAAGGAAATATATAATTTATTCTAAAACAAATTATACTTCGTACTGGCTGTATCCGCAGCTCCGCACGCTTTTATTTATTCGTATTAAAGAATTGTAAAATTGTGAGACTATGTACAATTATAGAAATGCTCTTTAAAAGCAATTGTAAGTACGACACGCACGCCACTTACGGTAACATGTAACGTGTAAATTAGATATATAAATACTAACAACGTACCAAATGAGGTTTGTCATCAGCAACATATTTGGAACCTTAACCCACAATATAACTACCTCAGTGCTCACTTACACTGTATAAGGAACTAATGAAACAAT
>MU161983.1:0-11194 GCA_015888305.1 Antheraea pernyi
TTTATTATTACTGCCATATTCAAGTAGGTAATAAAATCACAAATATCCTGCGATTATTTCAGTGTTCTGACAAGATGGTGGCCTCCTTGTTACTTTCCAGGGAGTTATTGTTGCATCTCAGAATTCACACTCAGTCTTATTATTGTCCATCCACAATGTGCACAAAAACCGAAAGTCAAGTAACACAAGATTATGAATAAAATATAAAAGTTATCTAACAGACTAAGATCCCGCCAAATACTCTTAATAACATTTAAAATCTTATCAATTTAAATATCACCGTACTCTTTTCAAGCAGGTTGGTTGCATTAAAAACTCAAGATAACTGGTTACTTCTTATAAATATTTTTTAAACTAGCTACTTCCCGCGACTATGTCCGCGTGGAACAGTTATTTTGGGCTAACGCTAGCACACAGCGGAAGCTCTCAAAGAGAAAGAAAAAACAATTTTGAAACATTCTTCTTGGTGCTCCACTCCTATTGGTCTTAGCGTTATGATATATATCCTTCCTTAATAAATGAGTTGGCTAATACTGAGAGAATTTTCAAATAACAAATCGGACCAGATTAGTTCCCGAGATTAGCGCGTTCAAGCAAACTCTTCAGTTTTAGTATGTTAGTATAGATAAATAAAAATCAAGCAGTTTTGTGCTACATAAAGGTATTTTTTTAGTTAAAAAAGGAATGAACGTCCGCACGCAAACGGAAACGAACTGAACAATAGTTGAGAGCAACAAATGTTTTTCCCCAGTGTTCATTTATTCAGAGTTGGTGTTGGCAACCCGCCAAACGGTCTGGCAACACCGACTGCTACAACGTAAGCGATTTAAAACTCGGCTACGCTTATATAATTTTTTTTATGAACGACACTTATATTGTAATCCACTAGGAAGATATTTTTCTTTACAGGGTAAATTTTAACATCATCAGGAGTTGGCGGGATCGTAGTCTGTAATGTAGTGGGTTTTATATTTTATTCATAATCTTGTTATTTGACTCTTTGTAAAATCGGTGGTGTTTTACGTAATATAGTTCGCTTATTGTGCATAAGTGAAGCGAATGGAAAATAATACCACGGGGCATGAATTCTGAGATGCCACAAACATTCCCTGGAAAGTTCTAACAAGGGAGCCATCTTATTGGTACATTGAAATAATCACACAACCCTTGTAATATTATTACCTACTCGATAATGGTAGTAATAATCTGGAAAATTAGTTGCCAAAAAAAAACAGATGAGACCTGTGGTCAAACTCTAAAACCTACCAAGTATAATTATATAATGAAAATACAGTTTATTTGAGGCTCATTCTGGTGAAAACTATCACCATTGGATGCGTATTTTTTCGTAAATGATTCTAAGCTACTTTTTTTTAAATGATATTGACTCGATTGTTTTTAATTATAAGATGCACGCAATTATGAGGTAATTAAATACTATGAATAAAAGTTTGAGTGAAAAGTCCTTACTAATCCTCATTGTTGCGGCCGCGTAAATAATCAATTAGGAAAAATTGTGTCAGCGAGGGTGGGAGCATTTTGTTTGTTGATCGCCCTCGGCGCTTGGGACATCGGACCACTTCGATCGCTCATATCGTATGCGAAGCGCGTGCGCCTTAAAGGAATCGCGCTCCTTGTGTTGCAATAACTTATTTTCGCCATCGCAACTCGTTGGTGCCGACCACCGGCATCGAATCTCGCACCAGTCTGTGAGTGATCACAACATTGCCTACTAGTCTTCGCTGATATCGCATTTGATTCGCATCACAGATGGTTTCCGATCGAAGGAATCACCACCACTCATAAATGTGATAATAAGTTTGTTAGTTACGCTTTTACGCCTAAATTATTAATCATGAAAAAATTGTATGCACGTTGTGAATGGTACAGAAGAGGAGATAGGGGTATCTTTCATCTATAACAAAGTACTGAATAAGTGAAAAGCCTCGGGAAAAAGCAAGTTACCACAACCATCGGACTTTTCACTTTTGCTATGGATTTCTTCCTACACAATCCTATTACTTTTATAAACAGCATAGTTTGTCAGGATGGGTAGATGCTTGTTGCCAAGCACTACTTAACGAATTTTGATAACATCTATATACTAATATTATAAAGATGAAGAGTTTGTTTACTTGAACGCGCTAATCTCAGGAATTGCTGGTCCGACTTGAAAAATTGTTACGGCTCACTTATCGAGGAAGGCTATTAGATATACATCCTCGCTAAGACCAATAGAAGCGGAGCACCAATAAAGAATGTTTCAAAATCGTTTTTTTTTTCTTTTGAGAGTTCTTCTACGTTTTAGTGTTAGTCCAAAGTAAATATTCCACACGGACGACGTCGCGGGCGGAAGCTAGTTTTACAATAATATAGCTTAAATAAAAAAAGACGTGGATAAGAGAATGTATGGTTCTCCTGCCATCATGGGCAAACAATGTACCTCACTTATGCACAGGGTACGAACCATCACTAACAGCGTCTTGAATGCTGTACCATACAAGTTGGACAGTGCCATAGTAGGACATTGGGTACGCCTACACACTGTGGCGTTAATAAAATAATTAGTTGTTATTTCTTGTAGATTTATTTTATTCATTTTTATTTCTGTAAGTAGTAAACTTACATACCTACTAACGCCACCGCAACTGAAGTTGGTTTAACTGGTAACCGAAAGTTGGTTGGAGAAACGACACTAAAGAGCTTCGGGTAAGAAGTTATATCATAAATTGGATGACATAAACATTATTATATAAAATAAGCCTATCCTAACATGGATGTAGGTGGTAGAGTCGTGCTGAAGCTATTACTGGTTTTAGCATGAATGAGTCGGCTTGCTCGGGGTAGTACCACCCTCTCACAGAAAACCGACGTGAAGTAACAGTGCTCGCATTGTTGCGTTTCATTCAGTCAATGAGAGCGCCGGAGGCCCACCCCCCTCTCCTCTCCCCCTTCCCCCCAAACACAGGATGGCAACGCATACTCCCCTGGTGTTGTTAGTGTCTATGGACGGTGGTGATCATTTAACACCAGGTGGCCCACCTGTTCGTTTGTCTCCTATGACATAAAACTGCGGTGGCATTAATACGTAAGTACTAACCAAATGGACTTTTATCTGAAATAAAAGTTTTTGAATTTGAAAATTTTCAACCCCAATAATAAGTTAAGGCATCGTTACAATTAAATTTAACGATTCTGGAATAAAAAAATAACAACTAACGAATATATTTTTTAAATGAACAGTCCATTAACGGAAACTCATGTAAAAACGACATTATTCTAGAAGCATAAAACATTTACATTCACGATATTAGGATTATTATTAGGAGGTTATTTATTTACTTTTATAATTTTTAGTTAAACGAGTTTTGGGGTTACCGCTGTCAGAATGGGGGCACTGGCCCAGTTCGTCGGCGGTTCAATTCGGAAGTTAGAGCGTTTTCCGTTAAAATAATGTGCGGGACAAATTTAAAAAGGGAGTTATTGCCGGGATGTTAGTCTATCATGTAGCGGATTTTATATTTTACTAGCGGGCCCGGCGGACGTTGTCCCACCCTGATTATAAAATAAATCTTGACAAATCATTACATAGTATAAAACAAAGTCCCCTACTGCGTCTGTCTGGTCGCGATAAACTCAAAAACTACTGAACAGATTTTCTTGCTGTTTTCACCAGTGAATAAAGTGACTCATGAGGAAGGTTTTAGTATATAATTTGTCAAGGTTTTTTTTTATAGCCAGGGCGGGACAGCGTCTGCCGGGCCCGCTAGCTAAATATAAATTTAGGTGTGAGCCTTACAATGAACACAGCCAGCTTAAATACAATTAATTAGAAAGAAGTTTTTAGTTTAAATATAAATACATACAAGGAACAACACAATTGGCAACAAATTGGTGTATGCCGTTGCATTCCTAAAATATACGATAATGTTGGCCAACATTAGTTCTACAGTGAGGTGTCATGAAAGATTTCCTATTCATTATACGACTCCCAGAACGTGGCACTACAATCATCATTATATCATTACATAGTATAAAACAAAGTACTCTGCATTGGAATTACCACAAGACACTTGTAGTACTATTAAGTACTCGACAATGTTAGTAATAATCTCGTAGATTGGTTGATAATAATAAAATTAATAAAATAAAAATAAATTGACATAAGGCTGTTCTACATGTCGCCACTTTTCGGACCGAAATTTCTTATTTTCGTTAGAAATAACAGTAGTGATATGGGTAATTTATTTGTGTTATATTGATAGCTAACGGGCTTGGCGGACGTTGTCGCGTTCTGATAATAAAAACATCCTAGAATCAGAATGCACGGCCACCTACCGGGTCCAATTGTAAATATAAAATATTCTCGATTCCACTGGAACATACACAAAAAGTATCATCAAAATCAGTCTAACCGTTTAGGAGTAGTTCAGTTACTTACACACGAACAGAAAAAATATATTAGATGTGCATGAAAAACGTAATGTAAGTAACGTATTTAAGTTTATATGTATTAATACTGTATCCACCTAATTCGCTTTGGATTTGTACGTCATCATTTTTCTAATATAATGAGTGTAGTGATTGAAGGTGGTAGAGTCACACTGTTGCTAGTACTAGTTTTAGCATGAATGGATTGGCTCGCCCGCGGTAGTACCACCCGACCCACAGAACACCGACGTGAAGTAACAGAGCTTGTATTGATGCATCTCATTCGGTCAGTGAGAGCGCCGGAAGCCCACCTCCTTTCCTCCTTTCTCTTTTCCCTACCCCTCCCCCATACACAGGCTGGTAACGCACTTGCGACTCCCCTGGTGTTGCTAGTGTCTATGGACGGTGGTGATCACTTAACATCAAGTGAATCACCTGTTCGTTTGCCTACTTTTGATATTAAAAAAAATTTATAAAAAAAAATTTCGGTTATCCTTAAAATATATATACTGTCATAGACTTCTTTGTATATTTATAAAAGAGAAATATTCCACTATGCAGTGTTTTGCTATATCAGAAAGGGTAATGCAGCGTTTTCGATAAAAACTTCTAGACGGCTTGAATTTTTACGACATTTTGAACAATTATATTCCACCAATTTACACAAAAACTGGATAAATTATATACCTAAACCTTCGTCGTGAATCACTTTGTATACTGATGGAAACTGCATGAAAAACCATTCAGTACTTTTTGAGTTTACCGCAAACAGGCAGACAAACGTGACAGAGTACGTTGTCTATATACATATAATTATTATATACGTAAATCGAACGTGTCTGTACTTTTCCAATTTTCCAATCTTTCTGTCTGAACACGCATCACTGCTAAACCTAAGCAAGGAAATCATAAAGTATATTTTCAAAAGTAACTTAGTCTTTGTTTCATTAAAATCGGTCTACTCTATCAAAAGTTATTGTAATTTGAATGACGCCTCGAGTTAATTATGAGAGAAATGTAGTAATCTAAACTAGTATTATAAAGCTCGAGGACATTGAAATTTCACGCGGACGTAGTATAAATATGTAGCATAATATGTAGTGATTTAATAAAATTATCAAGAATTGTCACTATCAAGTTGTTGGAGGTATGTTTAAAAGAAGTTCGAAATATTGCATTTATGACACGATGCAAGAGTCGAGACATCCAATTGGTGACGAATGTCGCGTAGTGTGACTTGCAGAATGCTTTAAATATTTCACCGCTGTACGCCTATAATACGGGCCACAAAAAATTATGCTCAACACCTTTACACGCACTGGGTTAATATTCAAATATATGAAATGAAATAATTTCGTTTTAATATATACAGTTCGCACTTTTACGTGAGTTTAGTGAACGGAAACGACCTGCGTATTTTATAGCGCTTTACGCTTTATTATCAACTTGTATAGATTTTATGTTATTTTTATGTTTGAGGGATACGCTATTATATGTATATTATTATCAGGATTTTCTTTTTTTTATAACGTTTAAACTTCTATTTCAGCTTGGTATTTCAGCTCATTTATTACATATATTTCTGGCTCAACTTTTTAACCAGTTATTTAGTTCAATGTATATGAAATTCGAAGACGTAGATCATTCATTCATAGTCTTTATCAAATATTAACAATGGCCAACGACTTTGTTCGCGTTGAATTATAATATAAAATATGGGAACAATAAAATATGCCTTAACGTCATCTAGTGGTCATTTACAGTATAATGAATGAAGTAAAAATCTTCTCTGTGAATACACACTTAGCTAATGCCAACTTGAAGGGTGATAGGTCAAACGGTTTTGGAGTTTATCGAATAATCGAAGTTAAATAGGGTAATTGAATTTCATTAAAATATTTATGAAATGATCACTATATAATATAAAATAACTTATATACTGTAGTGGCTATGAACGGCGGTGATCGCTTACCATCAAGTGACCTGCCTGTCCGTTTGTCAACTACAATATTAAAAAAAATTTGACGGTAAGATACTTGTGAGAAATTTTCATAGCGAAAGCAAACGAAAACGAAAATTACGAGGTATTCATAACTTTATGTTGTTTCCCATACATAGAAAACAGTTTTATTCAATTTATTCTTAAGGTACAAGTCCAATCCAAAAAGTGCATTGATGCATTTCTATTGCCTTTTATTAGAGGAATCGAATACAGTTTAGGTTATTTAAATTACTACTTTAATATTTTTAGAGTGCTTCGGTGACACTATTTACCCCTTGTATGGAGATTAGCCACGGTGCGTTGTTGAAAATTTTCAAAACGTATTGCGTATTGTATATATCAGGGGAGTTACTATTGGCCGGCTACTGTTTACACCGTTCCGTTGGTTGGAGCTATCGGCTGTTCATGCATCTCGTTATTATTGGCTATTTGACTGAATGCCTCAAAAGTCATCCAACGACGAGACACTGGGCGTTCTCATTCTCTCAGATAGTTGGGCTATTCATATCTGCAAATAATTCATAACTATGTTCAGTATTGCATTTCTCTATCGGCTAACGTTTTTATTCGAATGATCTTGGTGGATTAATCGTAACTATGACGTCATACCTCTTTACATGGCGGCCATTTTATCTTCGCCCCGACATATATTACGCCGCGAGGAGATCAAAATAATCCTAATTGGGTATTGCGTTTGTTGGGTTGGTTATTCATATTATGTTACTGTCTTCGACCAACAATAACTAGATAAAGGGTCACGTACAAGATCGAAGCTAACTGCTGTCCGCGTAAATATATACTTATGTATTTATATACACTATTTATATATACTATTTGTTTACTAAGATAAGGAGAATAAAAGTTTTAAAACAGTTTTAAGTTTAACCTAATTACAACCATGACACCTAGTAATAAAGTCACGAATGTTCAAAATATTATTTAATACTAACGATAAAACGAGCAAAGCAATAAATTACTCCGGTCACTTACAAATGAAAAGACAACATAAACAACATTTAATGTGAATTCAACCTTAACATGCAATGAATAAAGTACTTTTTCCGTTATTGTGTGTGTTTGTGCGTGGTTGGCGAGCCTTGGCCAAACATTTGTACCACAGGTTTAAAATCGGTAATTTTGTTCAAAATTTGATATTACTTGTTAGTTTAAAGCTTAAAATATAACTTATGTATTTAGCGAAAATAAGATACTTCGGCTGTTAAGTTGCTTTTTCGGGTTAATACTATATTTCGGGTTTTTCTTTTTTTGTATACACTGCGGCATTATGAAACGTGCTTAAATTGGCTGTGTTTTAAACAAACTAAACAAAATAAAAGCTCACATTTCACATTGAGCTGTTATTTACCTAGACGTATTTTTCGCGCAGACCCGATATCTGGTTATTGTTGATCGAAGGTTGCTGTAGTCAAAATACGATTGTATAGCGTCACTTTTGAGTTAAAGGACATCAAGTACATAAGTTATGCAAATGACCTTTTCTTTCTTCTTTTGATTAGTTAGTCTTTATCAAAATTGTCAGAATTAAATTACACGTACGCGTTCGTACGGTACATGTGAAGGTACGCTTATGTCACCGCTATATATGGTTAGTTAGCAATGATTCAGCTACTTTAACATTATTGAGCTTGGTGCCATACTGCTGGGTGCCCTAAGCGCTCGCCTAAATGTCCAGTGAAGCTGTGAAGGGCCAACAGTGCTAGTCTTCTTTTATTGTATTTGCATATATATATATATATATTCAGAAACAGTATATTGTTAGCTAGAGGTGATCGAAAATTGATACTAGTTACATTGTTACCCCTTGACCCGTTGCATGAGCATATTATAAGGTCAGAAAGGTAGTCAGTCAGTTAATTAGTCTTAGTCAGTCAGTCATGATTTAAAATGCCTTAAGATTAATGACATATGTTTTACAAATCCACCAAATGAGCTAATAGCCAGCTCCTTTTTTTACATGGAGAAATCCCTACGGATTCCCACCCTAGCCAGGTAGCTGAGGGTGGAGTATCTCCGACTTGCACGGGCTAAAACTCCATAGTGCCTTCAATCACCTATAGGCCGGGGAGCAGGAGCTGCTAAACTGGCACAGCGTCTACTCCCCGGCAGGTGTCGGCCCCTCCTCAGGGGCCTTGTCGCGGCCGAGGGGTCAAAATTGTAGACCCCTCAGGAGAGGACGATGATCGTGACGTGAATCAACCACACGGGTCTGTGTAGATATTCTGTCAGGGCGACGGACGTGCCCGCGTCCATCGCCTGCAGACCCTTTTTACGGCGGCCTCAGGTCATTGCAAATCCTGCGCTGCCGTGATCGTCGACCGCGGGATGGGAGCTGGCTGGTCTGCTAACTCTCCCTCTCCGCAGTCTCCTTTGCGAGTATAACCGCCTCGCAGTATGAGGCGACAGAGTTCCACCCGTTCTCGCTCTCGACCATCTTGCAGATAACAGCCGAGAGCGATAGATCTGCGCCTAGGCCGCAACGAGCTCGCGGCGTAGCTGTTCCCAGGCGGGACACTCTGTTAAAGTGTACTGCGCGGTGTCGTCTTTGCAGCCACAGTGATGCCACTCTGGCAACGATTCCCGGCGTATACGACACAGGTAGCTCCCGAAGCAACCGTGCCCCAAGAGCACCTGTGTCAGCTGGAAGCTCAGGGTGCCATGCCGTCTGGACAGCCATTCAGACAGGACCGGCCGAATGGGTTTGACTACTGCCACGCCGGAGCTCGGTCGCTGCAGTCATTGGGATCTCAGCACCTCGATCTCCCGAGGCGCGAGTCTGCGTTGCAGCTCCAGCGCCTCCACGCGTCATTGATAGAGCAACGCGTAGGATAACACCTCCAGGTCTCATGGTGGGGATCCGGCTATAAGGGAGGTAGCTTCAAAGGACACCGTAAGGTATCCGCGTATGGGCCGCACGGGTAACATCCTCTGCGGCTTTCGCAGTTGTGCGATACTGTTGACCGTCAGGCCACACAACCACACAGAGGCCCCATGGAGGGCCATGGACCGCACGGTCCCTGGATACACTTTCCGACAGCTGGAATTTGGCCCCCCCAGGTTGGGCAGTAACCAAGCAAGCGCGCCCGCTGTGTCCATTAGACGGGAGGCCAGCTGCCGGAAGTGTTCTTCGAATTTCCACCGGCTGTCGAGTAGAAGGCCGAGATATTTTAACCTCGACCCGACTAATAGCCGACTCCTCCATCTAGCTCAAAAGATCAAATATATCAAGGGCATATATGAAGATTACAGTGTTATTTATAAACTATTCAACACTTGAATACTGTATCCCAGAGTCGAGAAGCAAATCTTTATCTTAAACTGTTATGGTTTAAGAAATATCTAGGAAAATGGCTGCTATATTCCGTGGAATAGCTTTAAAATGTTTCAGTATAAAATGCACCGAGTCTAGATTATAAAGATAGCAAGCAGATTACCTACACGCGATAAGTGTTTCGATATCCCGAGGGTAATATCTAGAGTATCTAGACGATACTGTTAGGGTTGTCAAAGTTTTTATTTATACTCTAACAACAGTACTTTTTCTGCACGCGTTTATTAATACTTTTTTTATATCATAGGAGGTATAGGAACAGTTGGGCCATCTGATGTTAAGTGTTCACCGCCGTCCATAGACACTAGCAACACAAGGGGAGTAGCAAGTGCGTTGCCGGCCTGTTAAAGAAGTGTACACTCGTTTCTTGAAGGTTTGTAACTCGTAATGGTTTGGAAACACCGCCGCTGGGAGCCGATTTAACAAGGTTGAAGTACGAGGTAGAAATGTCCTTGAGAACCTCACCGTAGAATACCTCCACCCTTCGAGGTGGTGCGGATGAAATTTCTGTTTCAGGCACGTTGTACGATAGTGGAATGCAGCGGTGGGTATCAGTCAAAACAACTCCTCTGAACACTCACCGTGGTAGATGCGATAAAGGACGCAAAGAGATGCGATGTCCCGATGCAGTGCCAATGAGTCGAGCCGTTCAGATATGATCTCGTCGCCGACGATTAAAGCCGCTCTTCGCTAGAGGCGATCAAACGGAAGCAACTGATATCTGCTCTCGAATGTCACAAACTGTGGTATGTTTGAAAAAGTTAAGAAACATATCGCTACATTTTTTTATCTCAAACTATGGACAAACAATCTAATAATAATAATTTATCTTAGGTTTTTGGTATTTTTAAGGTAGGGCATTGCCCCACAATGGCCCTCCCCCAAGCTACGGCCGTGGCCTAATAAATACAAATGACAGAAATGATCATTTTTGGATTACAGGGAAAGATCCTATTAAAAAAACAATGATTAATAAGGTTATGTGAATGTTACGGACAGATGAGTTATCAGGTCTCCATGTAATTAAATGGTTTTTATGTACTACGAACAGAGGAGTTGTCGCGTTTCTATATATTTCTCTCTACTAATGTAATGTAACTAAATGTATTGTTTGTGTAATGGGATGTCTTTTATAATAATAAATATGATATATGTGTATGTTTAATGTGTCTGTTACAGACAGACGAGCTGTTATTAACTATTGTTTATGTGTATAATTTTGTTTATGTAATACGTACAGATAAACTGTCATATTTCTTATGTAACTGATATTAATGTACAATATGTCTTATGTGATATTTAAAAATATCACTCATGTAATAATTCAAATATAACCGCCAACACGGTTATTATTATTAGTGTAATGTTATACGGAACCATCACTGAAAATATAATGTGAATTTATGTAAACT
>MU161983.1:12271-30978 GCA_015888305.1 Antheraea pernyi
TTGACCGTCAGGCCACACAACCACACAGAGGCCCCATGGAGGGCCATGGACCGCACGGTCCCTGGATACACTTTCCGACAGCTGGAATTTGGCCCCCCCAGGTTGGGCAGTAACCAAGCAAGCGCGCCCGCTGTGTCCATTAGACGGGAGGCCAGCTGCCGGAAGTGTTCTTCGAATTTCCACCGGCTGTCGAGTAGAAGGCCGAGATATTTTAACCTCGACCCGACTAATAGCCGACTCCTCCATCTAGCTCAAAAGATCAAATATATCAAGGGCATATATGAAGATTACAGTGTTATTTATAAACTATTCAACACTTGAATACTGTATCCCAGAGTCGAGAAGCAAATCTTTATCTTAAACTGTTATGGTTTAAGAAATATCTAGGAAAATGGCTGCTATATTCCGTGGAATAGCTTTAAAATGTTTCAGTATAAAATGCACCGAGTCTAGATTATAAAGATAGCAAGCAGATTACCTACACGCGATAAGTGTTTCGATATCCCGAGGGTAATATCTAGAGTATCTAGACGATACTGTTAGGGTTGTCAAAGTTTTTACTTGATATTTTTATTTATACTCTAACAACAGTACCTTTTCTGCACGCGTTTATTAAAAGTTTTTTATATCATAGGAGGCATAGGAACAGTTGTGTCATCTGATGTTAAGTGATCACCGCCGTCCATAGACACTAGCAACACAAGGGGAGTAGCAAGTGCGTTGCCGGCCTGTTAAAGAAGTGTATACTCGTTTCTTGAAGGTTTGTAAATCGTAATGGTTTGGAAACACCGCCGCTGGGAGCCGATTTCACAAGGTTGAAGTACGAGGTAGAAATGCCCTTGAGAACCTCACCGTAGAAGACCTCCACCATTCGAGGTGGTGCGGATGAAATTTCTGTTTCAGGCACGTTGTACGATAGTGGAATGCAGCGGTGGGTATCAGTCAAAACAACTCCTCTGAACACTCACCGTGGTAGATGCGATAAAGGACGCAAAGAGATGCGATGTCCCGATGCAGTGCCAATGAGTCGAGCCGTTCAGATATGATCTCGTCGCCGACGATTTAAGCCGTTCTTCGCTAGATGCGATCAAACGGAAGCAACTGATATCTGCTCTCGAATGTCACAAACTGTGGTATGTTTGAAAAAGTTAAGAAACATATCGCTACATTTTTTTATCTCAAACTATGGACAAAAAATCTAATAATAATAATTTATCTTAGGTTTTTGGTATTTTTAAGGTAGGGCATTGCCCCACAATGCCCCTCCCCCAAGCTACGGCCGTGGCCTAATAAATACAAATGACAGAAATGATCATTTTTGGATTACAGGGAAAGATCCTATTAAAAAAACAATGATTAATAAGGTTATGTGAATGTTACGGACAGATGAGTTATCAGGTCTCCATATTTTTTTTGGGACTCGCGTGGAATTTAGTTTCCTACGTTTTTGTTCAAACCGAAACAAATATTCATTACACAATATAATTCATTTATTTTCGTGCTAACGTGTTTGCTTGGCCACCGCAAATCCAATACGGAGCGGTCTTACTATCGATCGGTATTCACAAGAAAGTCATAGGACTACAAAATACACCGTATTGACTTTCTTGTGAATACCGATCGATAGTAAGACCGCTCCGTATTGGATTTGCGGTGGCCAAGCAAACACGTTTATTATTCAGATGACCTAAACAACTGGGCATTGAACTTTGAACACCTTGACAGGTCATTCAAAATCTATATTTTTTATTTCCCATATTCCACCTTAGTGAGGGCAATTCTATATATATTTATCTTGTACCCTGCTCTCACATCAAGTCTGTATTCACACCTTTTATACACATTTATCATTCTTAAAACACAATCTATCCATACTCTCTTCGGTCTTCCTTTACTCCTATTTCCGTTCACTTCAACCTTAACCTAATTTTACTTATATGAATATCATATCTGCTATTAACATTTATGTACTGTCTACCATCCATTTGGATTACTATCGTTCTCAAGTAAAACATTTACCAAATAACTATGTACTTTTAATTAAATTCCGCATTAGGCCACTTAACCTTAAATCTTAAAAGTTATTAAAAAAACCTCATCGACGAGTTCCAGTGCGTCGACCTCATACTATATCTATACTAATATACACTAATACTAGCAGAGCCGGCAGACGTTGTCCAGCCCTGACAATAAAAAAATCCTTGGCAAATTATATACTAAAAGCTTCCTCATGAATCACTTTATCCAATGGTGAAAACCACATGAAAATCTGTTCAGCAGCTTTTAAGCTTATCAGCGAACAGACAGACAGACGCGGTAGGGGACTTTGTTTTTATACTATGTAATCTATATACTAATATATAAAGCTGAAGAGTTTGTTTGTTTGGTTGAACGCGCTAATCTCAGGAATCACTGATCCGATTTAAAAGCTAAGACCAATAGTAGTGGAGCGCCAATGAAGAATGTTTCAAAATCGGGCATATTTTTTGTTTTGATTGCTTTCGCTGCGTGTTAGCGTTAGTATTATATACGTTGCCATGGTAACGTGGTAAGTTTCTATCGCAATCATTTTCAATGATGATTATTTTGTGTTCCTATTAAAAAAGTTTATTCTACGTTAGTTTTGTTAGTTTTTTTTATTTGCAATCTATGTCGTAATTTTATATTTCTTTAATACATTAAAAAAACGCGTGCGGAGCCGCGGATGACAGCTAGTGATGATTATATAGCTAAAGAGTTTGTTTGCCTGAACGCGCTAATCTCGGATACTACTAGTCCGATTTGAAAAATTATTTTAGTGTTAGATAGATCATTCATCCAAAAAGGCTATATATCTTCACGCTCAGACCAAAAGGAGTTGAACACCAATGAAGAACGTTTCAAACTCGTTTCTTTTTCCTTTTGAGAGCTTCCGCTACGTGTCAGCGTTAGACCAAAGCAAGTATTCCACGTGGACGTAGTCGCAGACAGAAGCTAGCTACTTTATAAATGTTACTAGCCACCGCTTCTCCAGTGCTAAAGTATAAACTGTAATAACGTAGTTTAGCACTATTTAATGGCGATGCTTAGTAAAGTGGATTAAAACCTTCACCATGAAAAATCATTTAGGTATGGTCATCGCTTCAAATGTGTTAGAGTAATTGATAGAAGTTACTGATAAATTTTAATTATATCCCTAGGTAATCATGCCAACTGTTTTACTAACATATTTGGATGAATACAAATCGATTGCATCGTAGTGGTCGAGTGGTTTGGACGGTGGAATATCCTACAAAATACATCGCGTATATTTACTAATGTAAATTGGTAACACTGTTAGCTGACGATGAAGGAAAACATGAGGAAACTTGAACCTGAGAAAAGTTCTTGTAGTACCACCGTATGTGGGACACATAGAATGGTTTTTTTTTACGTGGGGAAATCCCTTATGGATTCACCATCCTCTCGGGGGAGAGGGTGGGTTATGTCCGACTCGCACGGACTAAAACCCCACGGTATACGTCTGCCACTATAGTTGGGGCGGGACGAGAATTCTTTAGACTTCTATAGATTTCATCGTGCCGCCCCAGCGGTTACCCCAGCAGCAAAAGTGCTGCCGCCGGGCCCCGTCTCATTAGGAGATGGCCATGTACACACCGGCCGTCTCCTCCGTCCGGCGGACCTGTGCAATGGGGAGATGGGTCTCCCGACCCATCCTCCCCGGTCCGGCTACGAGGCTTAGTCGCCTGCGCGACTATATTGCCTAAGTGACATACAGCTATATAACAATAACAACGCAAACTTGATACGTAAAGTAACATCACCACTCTGCCAGACTTGTGGGCTCATCGATGATGTGCACCACATCCTGGCAGAATGTGTTCGCAGCGAAGATATTAGATCTCAGCTTAATGGCAGGACGTTCCACACTGGTTTGTACAATTCCTCACTGTCAGAACCCACTTCGAAAGATGGTAAAGAATTGTACAAAATTAATATAAGCCATTGTTAAGTTTATTGTCATTGTTACTGTTATATAGCTGTATGTCACTTAGGCGATATAGTCGCGAATTTTTTGGACTTTGAAATAGTCAATACATAGTGGCTATGCTCATCATAACTTCTTTCGGGAATAGGTCTCTATAGTGGGTCTATTACAGGCTGATGTGAAATCGATCAAAGTTCAAATTAAAAAAGGATATATTAATGAGAGATATCTCGTTTGTAGCATTTTCCTTTGTCACCTTTAATTTTATGCGACTATTATACCAATATCCAATATATATTCTCGGAAATTATTGGTTCTAACTTAATATAACACGAGATCCATTAGATTTTCGATACAAAAATGATCATCGAAATAGGGAACCAATTTTTTATGATACTTCAAAACAAGTAAATTTTTATTGAAATATTCTCATAACACGGAAGTAATGGATACGTTTTAATGCAGATCCATTAAGCCTGATATATTTTAATCACTAAAATAAAACGCGATCGTCGATACGGTGCTGTTTGTGTCATATACAAATTGAAAGCATTGCGGTCCACCATTAAAATAAAATGGATATAGCGCTATGTATCGGAACAAGTTTAAAATATAACAATCTGTGAAACAAATTGGTTATATTGTACCACTGAAAATGAAATTAAAATCACCGACGACGTTTGATGGACATAGTGCTATCTATCGGAACAACTTTAAAATGTAACAATCTGTGAAACAAATTGGTTATATTGTACCACTGAAAATGAAATTTTAAATTAATATGCCATGGAATTGACAATTTGATATTGCATATACCGGTACAAAGGCTACATCTACCGTCGTGAAAATAATCAAACTACCCTCAAATGATTTTATCGTAATCAAAACATGATATATTGCATCACCCGATTACTGATAATGAAGAGAAATTCGTATAAATATGATTAATATTTCAAGTAAAATACATTTGAGCTCGAATCGTCAGACCGTTTACATCTAGAATTGCTATATAGTCCAACAAGCTATTCTTATTTAAACTAGCTGTTGTGCCCGCGACTCCGTCCGTGTGGAAGCTAATATAAAAATCAGTGACTAATAAAATCATCTGAATCTATTAAGTCCAATTACTTATCTCCTTTTCTCTCGTACTTAAGTCACGTGGTCATTAAAATTACAATAACTTTTATAGACTGAACCGAGTTTAATGAAACCAAAACTAAATGTTACTCGAGGATATGCTTTATGATTCTGTTGGCGAGGTTTTAACGTGAATACAGTACTTTAGCAGTGATGCGTGTTCATACAAACAGACAGACATAGAGACAGCCTTTCCTAAAACGATTGAAATATATTTTATTACTTATTCCAATACACCTGCAACAATTTTTTTTACAAAAATCTAAAGAGTACAGACACCTTAGATTTACATTGTTATTATACATAGGTATAGATATAGAAGAAGTTCTTGTGTTATTTGACTCTATATATTATAATATTAAGTTCTAGATATACTAGCCACTTCGCTCGCATTCATTTTCTCTTTATATGGCACTGTATCACACGGTTTCACTTGCATTGAAATAATACAAAAATAGAATTAGTATTAAGGCAATTAAGTAAAAGAAACTCCGTAGGAAGTAACAATAGCGTATATAAACATGGCACTAAGACGATATTGGGATTTACAGATCGACTCTACTCGGTAGATGTCGGTTGTATTCGGGCGGCCATTACGTAGTCAACTCCTGATACCCCGCGCCGGTATCATATTCTTCTAAGCGCACAGTCTAATATATACAGTGTATAGTAATTGCTCCATGCTTCAGGAATGTTTATTAATGCCTTTACTTTACATTTTAACCGACTTTAAAAGTGCAGAGATTCAAAATTCAATTATAATTTTTGTTACCTCAGAACTTTGTCAAATACTATTCGATTTGGGAAATATTTTTTTAATTGGAATATTTATGTCTTCTAACGGATTTTTTTAAATATACGCGCCAATAATAAATATAAATATTTATTGGTTCGGAACAATAGTTCTATTTACATGATACTATGTAATTCACATTAGAAGAACAAAGTTAACAGTTGAGTATGGCAGCGCTCATTATTGGTCAATTATACGGCTTGTGTAATTCTGTAACGTTCAATATACAAATACAACTCATAATCGGGAAAAGCGACTTGCAAACCTATTTCTATATGTTTAAAAATCAAATGGCAAATTTATATATATACTGTTATAGCAGGCCCGGCACACGTTATTACACCTTGATAATAAAGAAAACCCTAAGATTCAACCGCAGCGCCTCCTGCCGCATTCAATTGCGATTTTAAACCATTCTTGAATCCACTAGAACACACAAATAAAATTCATCATAATCGGGCCAACCGTTTAGGGGTTCAGTCACATATACACGAACAGAAGAATTATATATATAAAGATATGGCTACTTATTTCTTGTTGTTCACAATTGTAAAAACATGGTTTGCATGCAAGAAAATGTTTGAACAAAAGTACGGAAAACTAATAAAACCCATATAAAAAGTGCGTGAATGGGACAAATGATACATTGAAGTTCAGTTGTCTATTCTATTTCAGTCCTGTAAAGGATAAACTTAGTTTTCTTCGTTATTAGACATGTGAAACCCAAGCGGAGGGTTAGTTTTAAATATAATATAGCCACGACTTTAAGCTCGCCTTTGTACAAGTATGAATGTACAAATTTCGAATGTGAAACTAAATCCAAGACCTTGACTTGTAAAGTCAAACTAACCTCTACGCTTTTGAGTAAACTCGCTCTGTTACACCCTTCATCAACCCCGCCCGCCGTACCTCACCGCCCTCCCTTCCCCCGCCCACACTACACTCCAACCTTGGCATTTCACCTGACACTCGTTGTTTGGCTTTTATGGCTACATTTGTAGGCTGGCCGTAAAAAGGTAAATGTTTGTCCAAGTCGAGAGAGCTTTTACGCGGCTTCCCTCACTACAAACACATTGTATTCGGAATGTTCTCGATTACAAAACGTTAAAATAATAATAATGTGATTTTTTGAAACTACGATATAAGTAAAACTTCCATTCGTATCGTAGGCATTTAATTATAATTTAAAACCATAAAATAGGAAACAGATATTCAGTACCCGAAATTTAATATGGCACGTCGGAGTGAAGAGTGAAACGTTCAGCTAAGATCGGCTTATTTCGCTTTTGTAAAGCGTTGTCTCTGTCGCACATGCAATGACTGTGTGAATGTGAATATGAAACCGAACGTAAATGCTTATCTCAGTTTTCTTTCCGATTTGATAAATCAAAAACCGAGTACTATTATTTTAAGTGATGCTTGCAGTCTAGATCTATGTGGAGTATATCTTAGAAAAAGCTGTAATACTAGAGATTGAGTCAAAACACCCCGTAATGCTATTTGTTGCTAATCACATAGGAGTAGTACGCAGTGGCCCGGATATGGCTACCTTGTAACAAAAATAAATATAACTGCCTTACTTTCGTATTAGAACCTTGTATAGACTCTATCAGTTTCAGTACATTATCAATTTTATCTATGTAATTGTGTTAATTGATGGTGGATTACTCGGAAAGCAAGTCCTAGGCTGAACTAACGTAGTTTGATAATAAATATATAGGAGAATAAATATGATTCGGCCCAGATCGATTCGGTTTCTCTGGTGGGCGACAATCTTAATAGTATATTTTAAAGGATTCAATAATAAAAAATGCATTTGGTTTAATTTGTAAATAATAATATGAAAAATAAACGTGTTTTTTAATAGCTACATATAATGTACAATGAGTGACATAAATATAAAATCTGAGAGTAATTGTCAAAAAAATGTAAAAGTCTTTTATATTTGTTTATTGTATTATATTTACCAAAAAAGTAGATGTGTCCGTATGAACATACGATAGATAATGGTGGTAGAGTCACGCTGAAACTATTACTATAGTAACAGTGCTTGCATTGTTGCGTTTCGTTCGGTCAGTGAGAGCGCCGGAGGCCCACCTCCCCTCCCCTCTCCCACTCCCTCCCCTAACCCTTCCCCCAAAGGGTGGCAACGCACTTGCGACTCCTATGGTGTTGTTAGTGTCCATGGACGGTGGTGATCACTTAACATCAGGTGACCCACATGTTCGTTTCCCACCTATGACATAAAAAAAAAGAAAAAGTGATATCTTATAAATAAATATATCCATATTAAAAGTTGATATAAATATCTCAGTGTTTATATCATCACGTAGTATAAAATAAAGTCCTACCGCGTCTGTCTGTCTGTCTGTTCGCGATATTTATAGCAGCGGGCGCGGCAGACGTTGTCCCACCCTGATTATAAAAACAATCCTTGACAAATGATATACCAAAACTTCCTCATGAATCACTTTACCCACTGGTGAACACCGCATGAAAATCCCTTCAGTAGTATTTGAGCTTATCGCGAACAGACAGACAGACGCAGAAGAGGGCTTTGTTTTATAAGATGAAGCGATTATGTATGAGATATATCTTGCCATGTTTTTTCACAAAATATTCAAACGCTTTCAAAGTTATACTTATTTGAACAAAATAACATAAAAACTGTAAGAGAATAATTTAATTTACATGATAAAACGCACCGAACATAAAGAAGCTGTTAAAACCGTTAAAAGTTTTATAAAAGTATAATTAACATTAATGTTTTGCATAAATGAAAGCTTTTCGAAACTCACGACATTATGCAAAATATGTTCGGCGTAAAACAAAGTATGTCTTTGCGAATGCCATCAGTAATATTACGTTGGAATGTTTTATGGGCAGTATCGTCCTGTGTATACTAGGGACGATGATTCTCGAAAAAAAAAAAAAATTTTTTTAAATTGTTCCGAATCATGATCTGTGGAATCGATTCATTAAAATATCCAGGTCTAGAGAATCATGGGCTACGACTGGGTGCTTCCCGGCACGCTCCCCTCTAGAGCGCGCCTCATTTGCTACGCGGATGACACCCTAGTCGTAGCCCGAGGGGGGGAAACAAAGAGTTGTTGCGCCTAGCCACGGAGGCCGTGACCCTCGTGGTCGGGCGCATCAGAAGGTTGGGCCTCGAGGTAGCCCTCGATAAGACCGAGGCTCTAATGTTCCATGGGTCTCGGCGAGGGCCGCCTCCAGGGGCCCACATCTATGTGGAGGGCGTCCGTGTCAGGGTGGGGACCCGGATGAAGTATCTGGGCCTCATCCTGGATGGACGCTGGGGGGGGCCAGGCGCCGTCTGCTGTCGCCTCTATATGGGGGTCGTACGGTTCATGGCCGCCTACGGGGCACGGTTGTGGGTAGACGACTTTAACGCCACAAATATCCGTGCGCTCCGAGCTGCGCAGTGTACCGTGGCGTTGAGGGTGATACGAGGGTACCGCACGGTGTCC
This sequence comes from Antheraea pernyi, assembly GCA_015888305.1. NCBI lineage: Eukaryota > Metazoa > Arthropoda > Insecta > Lepidoptera > Saturniidae > Antheraea > Antheraea pernyi. Next base: position 21,657 of record MU161983.1, read on the forward strand.
TCGGGGCGGACGGTATATCAATATACGGCGGCTTAGAAACGGAAGGGGGAGCCTTTAGCTCCCAGAGAAATAGAGGAAAGGAGGAGAGAGGCTAGGGACGAAGTGGCATAAAGGTGGAGGCGGGACCTGGAGGACGCGCGGTATGATCGATACACGATCGACGCCGTCCGCCCGGTCCTGTCGGATTGCTGCAATAGAGGATGGGGCTCCCTGACGTTCCGTCGGGTGCAGGTCCTGACTGGGCACGGTTGCTTCGGTTGGTACCTGCACCGGATAGCACGCAGGGAGCCGACCGCCGTATGCCGTCAGTGCGGCATTGACCCGGACACCGCGCAGCACACTCTGCCTGAGTGTGCTGCGTGGGAGGAGCAACGTTGCACTCTGGCTGCGGCGGTAGGGCAAGACCTCTCACTGCCGAGCGTAGTTGTGGCCATGCTCGGTAGTGAGGATAACTGGAATGCAATGGCCTCCTTCTGCGAGGAAGTCGTCTCGCAGAAGGAGGCGGTGGAGAGGGTCCGTAGCCAAGATCCTCAAATTGACCCTCTCCGCTAACGGAGGACTGGCAGGAGGACGCGGCAGTTTGGCCGCCTCCTCCCATCGTAGCCGGACCTAGGGAAGGTGGGTCGGGGGCCCATCTTCCTAGTGCACAGGTCCGGTGGACGGAGGAGACGCCCGGTGTGTACCCGGCTGTCTCCTAACAGGACGAGGCCTGGCGTCAGCAATATCGCAGCTAGGCCAACCGCTGGGGTGGCACGATGAAGTCTATAGAGATCTCGTGCCGCCCCAACTTAGCGGTAGACGTACACCGTGAGGTTTTAGTCCGTGCGAGACGGATATAACCCACCCTCTCCCCCGAGAGGGTGGTGTATCCATAAGGGATTTCCCCACCTAAAAAAAAAGTTCTAGAGAATCGATTATCCAAAAATCGTCCTGTTATCGCAACAAGCTTGCAATATTATTTCAGCACACCTACCTTCAAGTTTACAGTTATTTATAGTGTCAATATTATTATACTAATTATGCCCACTTGGTTTAATACAATTGTGAATCAGTGCCGGAGTCAATTGCAAAAGTGGCACATGCTGAATTGTGCGTCATTGTGGAAATACAATGGAATAATTTTAATATCTTGTAACGCTTAATTTCCTTTCCTTATGTTATGTTATACATATTTTTGCAACTGTATTTTTTCACTATTGTATTGTCAGTGTATTTGCTTTAATACACTTTCTTCTTTCTTTCTTTCTGGACAAGAGCAGTAATAATCTATTTATGCGGTCGCCAGGACAGGTGATAACAACGCGCTCTTACGAAAATGCTGTGTAAGCAGCATCTCATGGGAATAATTTGTTAACATGTTTAATTAATTAGAATAAGGATTCATTCGTTCTGGGCATCTACTTCTCATCAGAACATTCATTTAAAGTAGTATTAATCAAATCAACTTTTGTAATTAATTAAAAATAAAATTTATTTTTTTAAATAAAAGTAGCTCCCGTAAACTTGACTATCTACTAGAAGATTGGTTGCCAAAAATAGGACTAAAAAAATTAGATAGTGGATAATTTTTTTAAGCGTAATATCTAAGCTGAAGTTGAATCAGCATTCGTGTTTAATCATTCGACTGGTTTTATACCAAGTCGAGCAGATTGTATTCAAATCCACTAATAAACATTTGAAAATAACTGCTCCATTTTTCTCTTAAAGTCCGGTATCCGTTGTACAAACAATCAATATGACAAGCAATTTATACGTTCGTATTGAAAAGATAAAACAAAGAAGATTAAAAAATCTTTCTCTTATTTGCATCGACCGAACGAGACCCCAGTTTTACGATTCTAATGATAAAGTAACCGCAGTTTATTATTCCCTCGAGATTAAAAAATGGACAGGGAATTTTTAATCACAAGAATTTGTGTTAAAATTTATAACATTCATTTATAATATTCCCTTAGGAGCAATGATCACAAATCTTTCAATCATTTATTATTAATTAATAAATCATTGCCTAAAACTAATTGCTGTTGATATATGGAATGTAACTAGTACAGTACGATTATTATTAAAAACTTTGTCTGCTTGTTTGAAAACGTCAACGTTCAAAATTATTAGACTAATTTTCGTGAAATTTTCACAAGTAATATGAGTATTGTTTGAAGCAATCAATATCTAAATTTAAAGTTTTCGAAATATATTCACTTATGACGAAAATTCTATTTGCTCTTCCGTCTGGAATATATTGGAATTGATTGCGATATTAGTACACGTAAATCTGCAACATATCATCATCATCATATATATTAATACGTGAAGCCTAAACTTTGTATCCCTTTTTAACGGAATTGGGCGAACGGATGAACGTGAAATTTGGTATAGTTAAAGTTTATATGGAGGAGAAGTGCAGAAAGCTATTTATTTTATATAAAATGCATTAGAAGTACATTAAATTAATTAAAATATGCATTACTCACACTACTGCTTCAATTTTACACAACATATACACACATGTAAATAAAATAGACATTTTGACATCTGTCTATAAACGACTTAAAAAAGGTTGTGAAGGAGGTTGCTATGCTCGACAGTATGTATTATTTTACTCTTACGTTCCAATTACTCTTTTTCATTCTACAATGATATTATAACATAATACCCTTTCACAAAAGAACACTCATAAAATTCAAACTTTAAAAAATCAATGAACTATGGCCCACTAGTATATATTAATACGTGATGCCCAAACTTTGTATCCCTTTTTGAGAGAAACATTACATTACATTCAACTTTAAAAAATCAATGAACTATGGTCGAATGTCGACCACTGGGCGCCCACTAGTTTTAATTAATTATATATCTTTTATATTTACAGTTACATACCTACGGTGTCAACCGTCGACCAAGGAACACGTTTTTAATTCTTTTTATTGTTTCAGTTACTAATATTTCGCTCTCTCTCTGTATTATTAGTTTCAGATGTAACTTTTTCAGGAACACTCAGTCAAATAAAATCAAACGTTTTTTCTTGTAGTAAGACGTGTTAGCTGCGAATCTATTCCAGGCGGAAGTGTAAGGTGGCGTCCTCTATAATGTTAAACGATGGATATCCGCAAAGTAAACTACAAACGGATTGACTGATCTCGATATTGTGTGCGTGTAACATTATTTCGATTTTTTTACATTTATTCAGTTCAATTAAGTTTGAGTATTCATTTTATCTTAATTTGCATTTAATTCAGCTAATAGATTAACACATTTTTTAACTCTAAGGCGGTACGAACATCGCCAGGTCAGCTGGTATACTATAAAAAACACACATTTTTTTTAAAACTGACAGGTAATTCAAAATATTAGGATACGTTGAGAAATCGAGTTTCCTTTTCCAACGTATTTTCAATACAATAAGATTTCACGGAAACCGTAAAAAAACATGAATATGATAATTACATTACGTATATCTATGAAATCCGTTCAACAAAAGCGTAATATTTTGTATCATTATTTGATTTATTCATTCGAGAAATTTCTTCTCTGATGAAATATTCATCGGGGTCACCGAAATATCTGTTTTCGGTTTTACTATCACTTTTCGAATCGTTCTCACTTTTATATCGCGTTTGCTGTATTCAATTATCCATTTGTATGATAATAATAAATATCTATCGCCAATCAACTTATCCTAGACTTACACATATTGATAGGTAACAACGCTTTTCTAAATATACGGATAATTACGGACTTCACATCGCACTCCACATTAGGCTTTATTTTTTAATGATTTTTAAATTTTAGTTTTTACTACGCTATGATCTAGTCTAAGATGGTAAACACGCTAAACCTAGAGAACTCTGAGTTTCAAGCGCAATTCCTGGAATACATCGACAGGCGCTTGGGGACAGATATTCAACTTAGGTTGGTAGATAGGCAAACCGATTTCGGAAAAGCCCTACCACCGTGCTATGGTTTTATCGTAATGTTTTTCTTCACAAGAAGCTCAGACTCGGTTGTTAGAATTCGAACCTACGTCCATCAACGCTAGGTCCGAACACGGTATAAACTTAGTCATCATCGCTTCGGTTGACAGCGTTTTAACAGCTCTCGTCTGTGTGTTTGTGTGTCTGTTTGTATTTGGTCTTGCGAGAATATTTTTATGTCTTATATAATTACTTTTAAGAGTTCTTGAGCTTTATGAAAAGTTAATGTTTGAAGCCATGAATGGATCGTGTATTTGGCTTCAGGTATATATCTCACATACATATTTCATTAAAATAATCAGCTATTCGCATTTTAATGGCAATTTACTGATGTTCCCAATGTAATAATAATCAAATGTAAGAAAATTCCGCCTTCTTCCAACTCACTATTCATTATTTGTTTAATACGAGTGAGAATTATGTGAGTGATTTCAATCGAAACATCGTAGTAAGTAGCAATTTACCTTTACAAAGACGGTTGGATTTATTTATTTAATTCGAGGAAAAAGCTGACGGAGTTCCTAACTACTATCTGACTTATTTTACCTGTATGTGGTTAAAAATATTGATGAAAGCGATATAAAAAAATACGTACGACAATGTGTGTGTAAATTGACTATGTTATGGCGAATTGGAAAATAAAATATTCCATGTTGCTATTTTTATATTTTATAACTACATAGCCACAATGTCAACCGAAGATAGGTTCAACCATCCGCCAACGTCGAGTTCAACCGTCAACCAACGACAGGTTCAACCAACCGCCAACGTCGAGTTCAACCGTCAACCAATGACTCTTCTAATTACTTCTTATTGTGGCAGTTACTAATATTTCTCTCTTTCTATTACTAGATACAGATTTACTTTTTTCAGATACACGTCGTGTAAACGAATTCGAATGTTGAAATATTTTGTTGTAGAGAGACGTGGTATCGGTCAATGAACTCCAAGCGGTAAAGTATCGTTCAATCTAATATTTCGCAACTGTATTCAGAGGATAAAAAAGTTTCGCGAGGATTACAATATCTACATATATCTTCCATGTGCTGTGTAAATCCTAACAATTAAACAAAAATGATAATTTTTTATTGTGTTATTTATCTATACATAAATGTAACGTGTCTTTACTTTTTAGATTTTTGTGAAAAAAATTGTTGCAGGTGTCTTAGAATAAGTAATTAAATACATTTAAATATTTTTTTTAATATCTGCCTGTGTGTATGTTTGTTTTTAATACGCATCACTGCTAAAATACTGCGTTTACGATAAAACCTCACCAAAAAAATCATAAAGCATATCCTCACTCTATCAAAAGTTATTGTAATTTTAATGACAACGCGACTTTTTTTTTTATAGTAGCAGTGCAAAATTACTGCATTGTGCCTGATGGTAAGCACAGTACAATCCAAAAACAATGGCGACCACCGAGTGACACACTGTCCATCGCCGGTCGCCGCTGTCATGGCGGCCTGCGAAAAGCTGGATATGCACAGGCTGATCCCGAAACGCGACCCGCAGAAGCGAATCACTATGACGGGCTTTTTCGCCATATACATGGTGGTTGCGGCCCAGTCAGGCTGTAAAACCCTACCACCCCGCTATCGCCATTACCTCGTTCGTTATTCAGCAGGGTGCACCACGTGCAGGTGAGGTTGGCTTGGATGTCTCAAGTCTTAGATGTTATTTGACACCCCTTACACCCCAAAAGTAGGAGAGTTAAGTAGGTAAGTAAATCAACCTAATACCTTTAGATGACTTGATTAGTCACTATTTTTGTTACATGAAGTTCCACGCGGACGGAGTCGCGGGCTCAGGTAGTCTTTTGTGTAGAAGAAGAGGTCGGAAGCGGCTAATAGTATCAAATAAATTATTTACAATTTCTGCAAAGTCACCTTCGAGAATCAATAACAATTTACTAATCAAATTTATTAGTCACAATTCGCTATCATATCTATCCATAAAGGCGTGGACAAATGAGAAATTTTAATGGAATTATTGCTTAAAATCACAAACGCATTTACTTATAAAGGACTCTTAGTAATATTTTCAAGAAGTCATTTCATTTTTGACTCGGTTATTTTGTATAATTTCAGTCGAGTTTTAGACAACGTACTTCAGTTAAGAGGCTCGAGGGTTGTGTATTCAAATACGAGTGTTAAACTTTACTTATCGAGTCGGCACCAAAGTGTCCACTCGGGCTTTTAACAAAACTGCTATTATTCTACTGAATTATGACCGGAGAATAAAAATTCTAAATGTAGAAGAAACCTCTGGTATAATAATATAAAACAAAATAGAAAGTGAAGGTAACCATATCCGACCAACATACATCGGGCGTAATAACGATTAGCTAAGTAGTACACAAATATACTGGTAAGGCAAAGATATGGTCTGTACTCCATTAGGTCGCGACCATATTAGTACATTTACGTGGGCAGTTATTGTATATCCAGAAGTGAAGGATTACAGGCATGCATGATAAAGACAACTTCCAATAGATTGTAGATACGTCAAGGGTCCCGTTATTTTCGGATTGCACGATGCTTAGCATCAGGTATAGGTCCTTGTTACAAAAGAAAAAGAAATAGTCAATGCGCGTTATGTCTTGAACAACGGAAGTTAGCGATCAAAGTAAGAAAGAAAGAAAGCAAGAACTATTATTTATTAAGCATAAAAGTAGAGAAATGCTCAAAAACGAGCAACTGCATTCAGATACATGCCGCAATATAAGGCAATACTACAGCGCTGATTTTCAGTGTGGTAAGTTATGGTACACTTGTGTTGTTTTGGACCACACTGAAAATCAGCGCTGTAGTATTGCCTTATATTGCGGCATGTATCTGAATGCAGTTGCTCGTTTTTGAGCATTTCTCTACTTTTATGCTTAATAAATAATAGTTCTTGCTTTCTTTCTTTCTTACTTTGATCGCTAACTTCCGTTGTTCAAGACATAACGCGCATTGACTATTTCTTTTTCTTTTGTAACAAGGACCTATACCTGATGCTAAGCATCGTGCAATCCGAAAATAACGGGACCCTTGACGTATCTACAATCTATTGGAAGTTGTCTTTATCATGCATGCCTGTAATCCTTCACTTCTGGATATACAATAACTGCCCACGTAAATGTACTAATATGGTCGCGACCTAATGGAGTACAGACCATATCTTTGCCTTACCAGTATATTTGTGTACTACTTATCTAATCGTTATTACGCCCGATGTATGTTGGTCGCACATGATTACTTTCTCCTTCTATTTTGTTTTATATTATTGTACCAGAGGTTTCTTCTACATTTAGAATTTAGTCTTTACAATTTTTATTCTCCGGTCATAATTCAGTAGAATAATAGCAGTTTTGTTAAAAGCCCGAGTGGACACTTTGGTGCCGACTCGATAAGTAAAGTTTAACACTCGTATTTGAATACACAACCCTCGAGCCTCTTAACTGAAGTACGTTGTCTAAAACTCGACTGAAATTATACAAAATAACCGAGTCAAAAATGAAATGACTTCTTGAAAATATTACTAAGAGTCCTTTATAAGTAAATGCGTTTGTGATTTTAAGCAATAATTCCATTAAAATTTCTCATTTGTCCACGCCTTTATGGATAGATATGATAGCGAATTGTGACTAATAAATTTGATTAGTAAATTGTTATTGATTCTCGAAGGTGACTTTGCAGATATTGTAAATAATTTATTTGATACTATTAGCCGCTTCCGACCTCTTCTTCTACACAAAAGACTACCTGAGCCCGCGACTCCTTCCGCGTGGAACTTTATGTAACAAAAATAGTGACTAATAAAGGTATTAGGTTGATTTACTTACCTACTTAACTCTCCTAATTTTGGGGTGTAAGGGGTGTCAAATAACATCTAAGACTTGAGACATCCAAGCCAACCTCACCTGCACGTGGTGCACCCTGCTGAATAACGAACGAGGCAATGGCGAAAGCGGGGTGGTAAATTTGCGATCTATTATATATTTTACATCTAATACATTCTTAGATCGATACTATCGGATAAATGCTGAAAATTCACATGTAGGTATAAATGTGTGGTTGCTACATTGTACTTTTAATTTCTAATAATTTATAACTTCTTAATGTGTGTTGTTTTGATTTTGCTTGCCTTGTTCTCTGGAACTTGTTCCTTGTTTCCACCGCTCTGTATTATATATTATCATTATATAATCATTTTCTATGATATCTCAGTTTATTTTAGCTTATGTTTAGTTTAAAAAATGAAACTGAAATGAAACAAAATGAAAAAATGAAACCATATAGTCCTTGTTGTGGCAAGTTTTAAAGAGATGATTTGTACGATGTTTTAGTTGATGTTTGGTTTATTTGGTGTATTTTTTTTTCATGAGGTAATCCATAACGGATATGCATCCCGCTGGGCAGCAGAGGATGGATAAGCCTGAGTCACACAGACTAAAATCCCATGTCGCCACATTTTGGCTGTGGGAGCAGGGACTGCCTAATCGGCACTACGTCTGTTCCTCCGACATGTGTTATCCTCTCCTAAGGGGCCCCAACTGTGGTCTGAGGCGTCATGATGGTAAACCCCTTATGGGGCAGTAGGTGTTAGACCCTCCCTGACGAACCGTGGGAGTCGCATCAGCAGAATTCGCCTCCACTACATAGGCTTGTGCAGTTTACCTTCCCGGGCGACAGACATACCCGCATCCATCGACTATGTCCATCGTGGTGTATCTGTCCTTCTGCTTAAATAAATAAATACAGCATATTTTGAGGATGCTACAGCATATTTATAGTAAGCAAACCACTGGCCAATAAGAATTCGTTAATTATCGATTTTTATAGGGTAACCGACAGACGTGAAGCATTTATTTAAATGAAATCATCCAAGTAACACAAATCTATATATATATAAGAGATTTCCACGTATATAGTCACCCATCACGATATCGCTGGAACCATTATAGCTAAAAACTTGAAATTTTTTGTAGGATTATTCTTTTCACCGAGTAGAGGTCACCTAAGAACGGATTTTACGAAATTCAACGCCCAAGATGGGAATGTGGGGTCGTTAATAAAAAAAATCACATTACACTACAACTACAGCTCTTATAGGTATGAAACTTAGTCAGGATATTCTTTTTGGAATGTTTGAATTTACTAAAAAATAATTTTATGATATTCCACCCCCAGAGAGCAGTGCGGGGGGGGGGCGCTGAAAATTAAAAAAAAATAATCTAATGTTTGAATTTACTAAAAAATAATTTTATGATATTCCACCCCCAGAGAGCAGTGCGGGGGGGGGGGCGCTGAAAATTAAAAAAAAATCATCTTCCAATCTATAAGCTTTTGGAACTCTGAAAC
>MU161984.1:14743-31732 GCA_015888305.1 Antheraea pernyi
TTATTTTACAACCAATTGAAACCATATCGCATGAAACCATATCGCATACCATACCGCAAAAATGCGCATATTTTAATATACTTAAGGCGGAACGGAGTTCGCGGGCACTGCTAGTAAAATATATTTATGTACACTAAAAATGGAAAAATAAAGTAAATTTTCAAAAAAAAGTATTAACCGACTTCAATATCAGTCAAAAACCCATAAGGCACTAAAAAGCGGAAAATAAATAGTTTATCAAATTAACCAAATTAAATAAAACATATGAATATGTGTGCTACCTAGAGATGTATTGGAAGTCGGTGCCAACCAAACCGAAAATCATATCATCTACAGGTACAAAGTTTAAGTCCACTCTCGCGTCTCTGTAATACAAAAATTTTGGTTGGTACCGACTTCCAGTACATCTCTAGGTAGCACACATATTCATATGTTTTATTTAATTTGGTTAATTTGATAAACTATTTATTTTCCGCTTTTTAGTGCCTTATGGGTTTTTGACTGATATTGAAGTCGGTTAATAATTTTTTTTGAAAATTTATATTTACCTAAATAAAACGTTTTTAATGCAACGTTTGCCGGGCCGCTAGTGAATTATAAAATTTTATCGCACTAATCTCAGGTACCACCAGGCAGATTAAAGAAATCTGTTTTATATATTAAGTTCATTTATTAATGGAAAGTATAAGCTAAAATCACACACGACTCTTATGAGTGGAGTGGAGGAGTCAGAACGAAGTAATACTGCAGGTAGACCATATGACGCGGAAAGGGGGTGGGGGAATCGAGTGGGATGGCTTACCAGTGCTAACCGAGTATAACCGAGAATAGTCGAACCGTGAATGGTTAAGAATATTTCAACACTGCGTGGGCTGCGTGCCTCAGCCGCATTGTCGGCACCCTACTATACAGAAATAAAGAACACTAATAAATTATATTCTATATATATAATTCAAATGGTAAAATATCTTAGAAGTAATTTTACAACCTTTTAACTAATTTTAAATATTCATAAAGATTCTATCTCTTGTTCTGAAGTAAGTATTAGATTAAATATCTTTATACATATATTTTAATTACTCTAAGAGTAGGGTTATGAATTCTACTTAAAGTCTAAGAGCTATTTGTTAATTAAAAAGCAGGTGCCTCTTGAAAATTTTATGAAAGTGTAAAAATATTAAACTAAAATGTACTAACTGTACATATGTACAAAGGTAATTAGAAGATGATTTCGTAATTCACTTATACAGGCTGAATGTTTAGACAGTAGCATTATTTATGGAGGATACTCTAGCACCAGTGACAGAGAAGTTGAGGAGTAATAGGTTAGCATGGTATGGGCATGTCATGAGGAGAGATGAAAACCATGTAACTAGAAAAGTGTTGAGTATGTTTGTGGACGGATATACGAGTAGAGGAAGACCGAAAAAGGTATGGATAGACTGCGTGAAAAACGATATGTGCGAAAAAGGTGTGAATACTGAAATGACATTTAACAGGAGAGAGTGGAAAAAGAAAACATATTGTGCCGACCCTACTTAGGCGGGATAAGGGTAACGATGATGATGATACAATACAATACAATACATGAACTATTCTCAGTAACATAATAGTAATAACATTCTTAGGGCGGTCGTCTGCTCATACATTTAGGCGACAGCGACATCGAATACGACTCTAATTTTCGCTTATACTTGACGACTAAATTGGCAAACCCTCATTATCTACCGGAGATTTGTATTCAAGTTACACTAGTCAACTTCACGGTGGCGCTATCGGGATTAGAAGATCAGTTGTTGGCGTAAGTGTTATTATTTTCCTCTACTGCAATAATGACTTTTTTTTTTACAACAGTATTAATTAATAACTGACCATTTTGATCTCAAATATCTGACGTTGGTTAGGAATTCCAAATTCACATTTATTTCAAGTGTAAGCTTTTATATTATTATTGTATATGTTAAATGTGGCCATGAAGTATTATATCGTAGAATACTGCGAGTTTAACCTTTCATTTGGTACTTGCCAATTATCTACTACAGCTGTTTTGCCGACACTTCCAAGATTTGTTATCAATTTTCTTTAAAATGTTCGCCACTAGATGGAGCGCGATCAGAATTGTTATCGTTCAGAAATCAAAGTGTCTAAATCTTTTGAAATACATACTAATTATTAAATAATCAAATGTGGGGTGTAAGGGGTATCGAATAACATCATAAGACTTGAGACACCCAAGTCAACCTCACCTGCACGTGGTGCACCCTGCTGAGTAACGAACGAGGCAATGGCGACACAGCCTGACTGGGACGCAACCACCATGTATATGGTGAAAAAACCCGTTATAATGATTCGCTTCTGCGGGTCACGTTTCGGGATCAGCCTGTGCATATCCAGCTTTTTGCAGGCCGGCATGACAGCGGAGACCAGCGATGGACAGTGTGTCACTCGGAGGTCGCCATTGTTTTTGGATTGTACTGTGCTTAACATCAGGCATGCACTATGTCAGCAGTCATATGCAGTCATTTTGCCGTGCTACTATAAAAAAAAAATCTGGATTCAAAATACATGTACGCATTCGTACGTTGTATACGTACGATTGTACGGTTAGCATGATTAACTAAACTTGTATGAATAGTTTAACTCGATACTCGATATTGCATGCAAAGTAGTTCAAGCCGAGGTCTGTTCACTTTGACACCTCTGTGTTCACCATTGTTTTTGGATTGTTTGGATTGTACTGTGCTTAACATCAGGCATAGTGAAGTCATTTTGACGTGTTATTATAATAAAAAATCTAGATTCAAAATACATGTACGCATTCGTACGTTGTATACGTACGGTTGTACGGTTAGCGTGATTAACTAAACTTGTATGAATAGTTTATTGATATTGCATGCAAAGTAGTTCAAGCCGAGGTCTGTCCACTTTGACACCTCTGTGTTAGTTACCATTTCGACCGAGTGCAATAATTTGACCAAAAAGCCCGGTGAAGTTCTAAAGGTCCATCAAGCTAACAGCGGAAATAAAATGTAAATATTTAAGGTTTTATAAAGGCGTTTTTTGCAGTGAAAGTTCTTATGTAAGGGCTTTGAAATTCTGACCGGCAACCTTTTTGCGTGTCGAAAAGTGGTAAACACTGGACACAGTAGCTGACAAGCTATAAAGACTTTCCAGCAAACAGTGTTAGCCATCTCTAAGAAAAAATAAATTGATATAAATAGTGTACATACAAGTGTGTTACAACGTATCAGTGACACATGCTATTTCATTAAGAGAATGTAGGTTTTGAATTCAAATCTCTTTAAACATTTCAAAATTTAAAAAGATAATATAAAAAAGATGTTTTTTTTTTCGAACTGTCTACGCGTTTGACCAAGCAAGGTCTTAACAGCTTCACCGGACTACTAAGGCGAGCGCTTAAGGCACTCAGCCGATTTTATTTTGACAACTATACGACGGAAGTAGTTCCATATTCTCCAGATATACGATAAACAAATATTAATCACTGGAAACCTTCGGTTATCGTGTAAATCGGTTAATTATAAAGTTTAGTTAAGTTTCAGTTCAGTGGGTAGCGGTCGCCGCCAGACTTATAACATCCGACGTATGGGTTAGTTACGATAAATTTTATAAACAAACTAGCTGATACCCGCGACTTCGTCTACTTTGTCCATTATCTTAACAGTATATTTTACACACGGAGAATAATAATAAAAAAAATGTGTGTGTACTTATTTATGTACATGCGTTAGAAGTTATACTTCTTTGGCGTAACAACCTTTTCAACAATTTTATCTTTTGCTATCTTTTGCCTTATTCTACATTTGTAGAAAAAAATGACACTAACAATAGAAAAAGTTGACTATAGCTGACTTCAGGGTGTCGGTTTTTCGTGACGGTGTATTTTTCCTTAAAGCGTCAAAAGAAGTATAACTTCAAAAATTGAAAGTAAAAACATACTTTGCTTACAAAGGTTGTTGAATTTTTTGTATTGTTTTCAAAAGTCGTAATTAAAAAGAAAACAGCTTTATATGAAATATCGTGATATTTTTTTAGTTAAATAACAAGTGTTCAACTAATAAAACTTAAAAAAAAATCGAATTCTATTCATTAGGTCTGATTAGCGTGATGCGTGCTTAACTACAGAATATATTATTTATAGGTTATATAATATACTTAGTTGAAGCATTTGAAGTAGTGAGCGTCTATGGCTAAGTACTAACCTGTTTGGAAGTCATTTCGATTGAAACATGTTTGAATCGTCTAACAAGCAACGCAATATAGTGATAAAATCAAAGCATCATGGTACACCTTTTGCTTACACCCACCGGATAACCGGATTTGTAGCTAACAAATCTCAAATTGAAAATCCATCGCTCAGCAACTGTGTATATTTGTTTTCCGGCAGCTACGTTTGTGAAGTCTTATTCTTGGTTTAGTGTATTTACTGTCTTCAACTACATCGTTATTTTAAATGAGGTGTGACTGTAAAATAACATAACTACACGATGCATTATTGCTAGATATATCAATGTTAGGTTTGACAACAAAGTACTGAAGCATATTACCGATTTGGCTGACTGTAAGTTTAAACACCATGTCAAGCGGGATTTGGTCTCAAAAGGCTATTATAGAGCGGATCGATATATGAACGATGGTCATGTCTGGAACTGTCTCCTCTCTGTACATCCACTAAGAACGGTAGTAATATGTAATGTATTTCAAATAAATATATTTTAAAAAGATAAAATAGATCGAGTTTCTTGCTAGTTCTTCTCGATGACTGGGTTGTTTTCCGTACCGATGGTTGTTTTAACGTTCATAAACGCTTTCTTAGGGTCTAAATTTAATAAAGCATCTTTTATTATGGTTATTGATGCTGTTCTTATTGTCATTTATAGCTATTACTGGCCTAAATTGGTTTTCATAAATTCATTTCTGCTCTAATATAATTTCAGTCGAAGTGGCAAGACAAACGCTGTATAGTCATAGCATTATATGAATGTTAATGTAACAAACAAATAAAACACACATTTTTCAAGGAAAAAAGTATCCTACCTTACCGTAAGTTAGCAAAATGTAAGAATTTAGTACAATACATTTTATGATAGGAAACTTTTACAATTAATACTAACTAGAGTATGCTGCGTTCCAAACAATCTGATCTCTGAAAGTTCTCTTTTCATAAGGAAAGTTTTCTTGTAGATATTTATGAAATTAGCTCCTTGATTAACATTCTTCATGTTTTTAATAGGCTATCAACGTTGAGTTTCACATTAATCTTTGAACAGAACGAGTCCCTTGTACTTTTAACCTGTTTTATATTTTTACATCCTCTATACGACGTCGTTCTTATAAATGAACAACGAATGAGTCATCCATCGTGGGAACCAAAAACAATCAGGTTCTAAAATAGTCAAAAGATACCGGTGATACTTGTGACGTTCATAAGTTCTCAGGGCCTAGACTGAATAAAATATTTTTGATTTTAAATACGTCTTTAACTTTGTCGCGTCGTACGAGTAATGACGTCAGTCTGCCGGAAGTTTTCCTCCTTACATTATAAAAAGATATATAAGCGTGCCAAGGTGCGTCCAAGTTCATTTCTATTCTGGACTGTGGAGAAAATTAGTCGAGAAACAAAACAAAGAAATCAACGAGCGAACTGCAACTACATTATCATAATATTAATACGTGAAGCCTAAACTTTGTATCCCTTTTTAATAGAATTGAGCGAACGGATGAACGTGAAATTTGGCTTAGTTAAAGTTTATATGGAGGAGAAGTGCAGAAAGCTATTTATTTTATATAAAATGCATTAGAAGTACATTAAATTAATTAAAATATGCATTACTCACACTACTGCTTCAATTTTACATAACACACATGTAAATAAAATGACATTTTGACATCTGTCAATAGAGGACTTCAAAAAAGGTTGTGAAGGAGGCTGCTATGCTCGACTGTATGTATTATTTTACTCTTACGTTCCAATTACCCTTTTTCATTCTACATTCAATAATGATATTAACCCTAATAAAATTCAAACTTAAAAAATCAATGAACTATGGTCGAATGTCGACCACTGGCCGCCCCCTAGTTATAAGAAATAAGTGTGCCTGTAGTGTAATTATGTGATAGTGAGTCGATTTAATTTGATTCTAGGATTTACCCATTCATGTAAAAAAAAGAAAGAAATGTGTCATTATTTTGAAATTGCGGACGGCCGCTAATCAAACAATAAAATGCATAATATTCCAGATTATTCTCGAATTGAATGACTCATGCCACATTTTAAACTGCAAAACGTTATTGATTCACAAAATAAAATCAATTCTGGTTGATCTGGTGGTATTAACAATATGATGACTTCCACAGAGTAGACGCGTTTGGGTTTACAATTCAATTAAAATCCGCCACCTAACCATTTATATCGGAAATACAAATTTTCACTTTTAAAAGGTATAATTCTCTAGTACATTATTTTTATTCAATTCGAATGCTCAAAAACCTTTTCTTCCCAGTATAGTAGACGATTTTTCTCTACTTTTGGTATAGATGGGAGTAACATATATTTACAAGCGACCGAAAGAAACTCTCTAAATGATAATGATAAGAATATTCAAATCTATTGCGTAGTTTAGATTTTTTTTTTTTTGCTCGAACTAACTACGCTATTGACCTGGCAGCTTCACAGCTTCACCGGACTACTAAGGTTGGCGCTTAAGGCACTCAACCGATATGAGTTTTAAGTAACATACACAAGGGTGCACGCACACCTCGGCTTGGGCTAACTATTCTAAGCTATTCATACATATATACGTTTGTGAACCATACAATCGAAATTGCATGATTCACAAATGAATACGTGTATATCGGAATGAAGAGGCGTAGTTTAGAATATATAAGGATAACACGAAAAGCGACTTCGACTCATAATCAATTTGTGATCCATTTAAAATAAGGTACAAGAGCTCCGAGACTATACATCTGGTAAAATTATGTTGTTTCACATGGCCTAAAACGAAATAAAGTAATAAGCGAGGAGTGTAACTTCTAGTTGTGAACGATATAAAGTTCTCACTTAATCTGAGTGTGTTTGCGTGTGGTCCAATCGTAAGACTTACGCGTCCCATCTGTCTATATAAATAAAATGATATAGGTCTGAAAAAAATACAGGATACATTTAGATTTAATCTCTTTAGTTGCAATTTTTAAATACTTGGTCCTTATCTAAAAAGAAGTCGAAGCAGTGTTGCCGACAGGGATTGAAAAAAAAATGGGAACAGCTGATTAAAAACATATGATTGTTAGTCTGTCTATATAAATAAACTTATATAGGTTTGAAAAAAAAAGGTCTGATAAGCACTACCTACAGAAGTGAAAACAAATTGTTTTCGTGTAAAACTAATTGTTAAAGTGAAGTGAATTCACGAAACGCCTGTTTCGTGTTTAACCATATGTATTGTCTTGCCGTGGAGAAGTATGGCATGTGATGTGGTGTAAATGCCCAGGATAACGCAGACGGAGTCACGGGTATCAGCTAGTATTGTAATGCTCAAGAGATTCGTTTTTGTTGATTTGAACGCTCTTTGCAACGATCAACCAGATATGAAAGATTGTTTTTGCAATTTATAACCTATTCACTGAGGGACGTGTACACTATCGAGCATCAAACCACAACCTTTAGGTGTAGAACAATTACCATACAAAAGATAGGATAGAAAGCACGCTACAGGAGAATGAAATAATAACGGGCTGAAAGGAGCTGCGCGGGATATCAGAAACCGAGGGCTGACGATCATCGAACTGTAAACGCCTATGTCAGTGAGGTACAATACGTGTACCTTACATACTTGACTGACTCCTTACAAGTCAGTCGTGTTGTATATTTGGAATCTCTTTTAGTTAAAACATTCTGAACTGACAGGGAAAGGGATTGAAAAAAAAATCTGTGAACAGCTGATTAAAAACATATGATTGTTATATATTACATAAAATTTAATTTAAAGGACGACGATTTTATGCACTTTTCTACATTCAATTACCACAACTCAAATATAACAGTAATATGAGCAATTAAAATCGTTTGTAAAGTGTTATAATATTATCTCATTTATTGCATATATTGCTTATAGAAACTACAATATCATAAATTATGCATACTATATCATGGTGACGTGTAACCGCGTTCTCTGATTTTACATTTCATATGAGCAATACAGGAGCAGACGAGGTTGTGGTCAAACACTATAGCCTATAAAGTAATTTAAAAAAGTGAAATATATTTTATTTTGTACATGATCTCGCATAAATTAGTACTATGACTTTAAAATACAATCTATAATATGAATGAGGAGTTCATTCGCTTGTTCTTTTAACCTAGACCACGGTATTTTGTTAAACGTAACACTCACCAGCACGATATATGGCATCGTAAACTGCCACCGTAAAGCTTCATCGCCTCCGTATTATCGGTCCGGTGAAAATAAATGCTCCACGTTATCCGCTGTATAGTTTTGAAACTTTACAGACTTGTGCATACGAAGAGTTACTCATATACATAGATATAAAAATATATAATATGTAGTTAAGTTTTTGACCATATAAATACTAATATCTCTATTTACTAAAACACTTTACAAAATATTATACCTAATTATGTCCCCAAACTAGGCAAGCTTATCTCATGGAAGCCTAAAATCTAAGACATGAAAGCGGTCACTGCCGATGGAAGAGTATATATAAAGTAAGTAGATCTAGCGGTGGTCGCCGTGGTTTCTGGATTGTATTGTCGTTACCATTAGGTACGGTGCAGAAATTCTACCCACGCTACAATAAAAACAAACACTCGCTTTCAGTAGTAAGCGAAATTTTAGTATTTAAAAAAGGTTTTGCCAATATTTTTGTGTTATATATAATTACTAGCTGATTCATGCCCGTTTTGTTAGGCATTTACAATGGCAAAGGATAAATCGAATCCAAAAAATAAGCCTAGACAATCTATGAAAAATTACGCTTGTATATACAGTAGTTTTGACGTTATTGGGTCTCAAACAAACTATAAACTTATAGTTATATAGACTATTTCCAGATATTTCATTTTAATATACATAAATCGTAAAATAAGCACAATTTGTAGGTAATTACAGACAAACAAAGCTACAGATAGTCGAAAACAAAGTTCGAGGATTGCATCCCCTTATTGTATTCTAAGTTCACAGCTCTCTTGCTTTCCCGCACCTCAGCACGTTATCGGCATCGGAAACTTTTGTTTTACGAACAATTAAGTGTAACGTTAACCAGCCCTAAAGTTGCTGTTTCAGAGTTAGATAAGTTTGAAGTACACCGAGCACAAGACAAAAACAACCACACGTGTAATCTTTACACACATTAAATAAAAACTTCTTTGTATTTAATAGTACACCTATCCGTCCATTTACACTGAAGGTAGGTTTTTGATAATAAAATAAAATAAAGTAAAATAAAATCTCCGGCTTTTCTATGCAAAATTGAGTGAAGCGAAATAAACTCCCAATACGTGTTCAATAGACTCCTTTTTATAAGTTTACAAAATTCGTTAATTTATAGACCGTGTAAAACATAATGTGTGTATTTATGACATAACTTACTCATAAAGTACTTTTAAACATCACTATATTTGGAAATTGAGCAATTTAACAATGACAGACGTGACAGATGGCTTATCAGTCGCCATAGAAAAGAATATGATTTTATTACGTTATACGTTATATTACGTTATAATAATAAAGTATTCTAAGCGATTCATACATATATACATTTGTGAACCATACAATCGAAATTGCATGATTCACAAATGAGTACGTGTATATCGGAATGAAGAGGCGTAGTTTAGAATATATAAGGATAACACGAAAAGCGACTTCGACTCATAATCAATTTGTGATCCATTTAAAATAAGGTACAAGAGCTCCGAGACTATACATGTGGTAAAATTATGTTGTTTCACATGGCCTAAAACGAAATAAAGTAATAAGCGAGGAGTGTAACTTCTAGTTGTGAACGATATAAAGTTCTCACTTAATCTGAGTGTGTTTGCGTGTGGTCCAATCGTAAGACTTACGCGTCCCATCTGTCTATATAAATAAAATGATATAGGTCTGAAAAAAATACAGGATACATTTAGATTTAATCTCTTTAGTTGCAATTTTTAAATACTTGGTCCTTATCTAAAAAGAAGTCGAAGCAGTGTTGCCGACAGGGATTGAAAAAAAAATGGGAACAGCTGATTAAAAACATATGATTGTTATATATTACATAAAATTTCATTTAAAGGACCACGATTTTATGCACTTTTCTACATTCAATTACCACAACTCAAATGTAACAGTAATATGAGCAATTAAAGTCGTTTGTAGTGTGTTATAATATTATCTCATTTATTGCATAGATTACTAATAGAAACTACAATATCATAGATTATGCATACTATATCATGGTGATGTGTAACCGTGCTCTCTGATTTTACATTTCGTATGAGCAATACAGATGAAGAGCAATACAGAAGCAGACGAGGTTGTGGTCAAACACTATAGCCTATAAAGTAATTTAAAAAAGTGAAATATATTTTATTTTGTACATGATCTCGCATAAATTAGTACTATGACTTTAAAATACAATCTATAATATGAATGAGGAGTTCATTCGCTTGTTCTTTTAACCTAGACCACGGTATTTTGTTAAACGTAACACTCACCAGCACGATATATGGCATCGTAAACTGCCACCGTAAAGCTTCATCGCCTCCGTATTATCGGTCCGGTGAAAATAAATGCTCCACGTTATCCGCTGTATAGTTTTGAAACTTTACAGACTGTGCATACGAAGAGTTACTCATATACATAGATATAAAAATATATAATATGTAGTTAAGTTTTTGACCATATAAATACTAATATCTCTATTTACTAAAACACTTTACAAAATATTATACCTAATTATGTCCCCAAACTAGGCAAGCTTATCTCATGGAAGCCTAAAATCTAAGACATGAGAGCGGTCACCGCCGATGGAAGAGTATATAGGAAATAGATCTAGCGGTGGTCGCCGTTGTTTCTGTATTGTATTGTGGTTACGATCAGGTACGGTGCAGAAATTCTACCCACGCTACAATAAAAACAAACACTCGCTTTCAGTAGTAAGCGAAAGTTTAGTATTTAAAAAAGGTTTTGCCAATATTTTTGTATTATACTAGCTGATTCATGTCCGTTTCGTTAGGCATCTACAATGGCAAAGGATAAATCGAATCCAAAAAATAAGCCTAGACAATCTATGAAAAATTACGCTTGTATATACAGTAGTTTTGACGTTATTGGGTCTCAAACAAACTATAAACTTATAGTTATATAGACTATTTCCAGATATTTCATTTTAATATACATAAATCGTCAAATAAGCACAATTTGGAGGTAATTACAGACAAACAAAGCTACAGATAGTCGAAAACAAAGTTCGAGGATTGCATCCCCTTATTGTATTCTAAGTTCACAGCTCTCTTGCTTTCCCGCACCTCAGCACGTTATCGGCATCGGAAACTTTTGTTTTACGAACAATTAAGTGTAACGTTAACCACCCCTAAAGTTGCTGTTTCAGAGTTAGATAAGTTTGAAGTACACCGAGCACAAGACAAAAACAACCACACGTGTAATCTTTACACACATTAAATAAAAACTTCTTTGTATTTAATAGTACACCTATCCGTCCATTTACACTGAAGGTAGGTTTTTGATAATAAAATAAAATAAAGTAAAATAAAATCTCCGGCTTTTCTATGCAAAATTGAGTGAAGCGAAATAAACTCCCAATACGTGTTCAATAGACTCCTTTTTATAAGTTTACAAAATTCGTTAATTTATAAACCGTGTAAAACATACTCGGTGTTATTACAAAAAAGTTAAATACCTATTGAACCCTGGGTTTAAAAAGGTGTCATATTAAATGCACCACGGTCGCTGAATGTTCGCCATTTTTTGTCTCGCTTTGGTTACGTTAGGTTAGATTTGTGAAAAAGGACAACGTGAACTTACCTTAGGCGAACGCGGTAAATTTATTAGGAAACGTTTTGAAACCAAGTATTTAATACGTATTTAACTTTTTTGTAATAACCCGGGAAGTGTATATTTATGACATAACTTACTCATAAAGTACTTTTAAACATCCCTATACTTGGAAATTGAGCAATTTAACAATGACAGACGTGACAGATGGCTTATCAGTCGCCATAGAAATCGTTGACTCATCGAAATGCGCATACATACAATAGTATGTACAACATACAATATACAATAGTAACTACCCCTGAAATTTTGATGCAATAAAAATGATATAGAAAAAAGTGATTGTGCCCATATGACCACACATCACAACTAAAAACTAATACATACTTAAATACATGTATATTAAAGTTCATACAGATTTATCTATATTTATATGAAAATAAATAATAATAATATTGAAATAATATATATACAATTGATTTTGATTTTATACAGAATATACATAGTGTAATAATATGTTTTTATTATTATATTACGTTATAATAAAAATGTAATCATATAATCGAAGCTCTCTTTGCCAGACAGCAAGCGTCTAAGACGACAGGCTAAGTTTACATGATTCAGCGTTACTCACCCGACGGTTCTGTTGATCAGTCTTTAATACGGCAAAAGAAGTTCTCACTCCATTAATACGTTGTATATAAACATAAATATATGAAACACTCATTGTGTCTCAATCATTAAAGACAACGTGAAATTTAAGGGCGTGTTACACGATACTTTGCATTGATAACATTGTTCAACACTTCCAAATTATGCGATCACTTTATTATACTTGTGGGGTTGAAAATATGTAGTTAAAAGATGTGATATATCTGTGTGCACAGGTTTTAAAACAACGTTCTCGTGGCCCGGGATTTTGTCGGCAGTTTTATATGGGGAAAGCTGCGTTTATGACACGATTTATTTAGAGCTTTAGGTTATGTGAATTTATATGAAACTGTAGTTATATGAAATTTTCTACTGAATTTTTTAGATTATTTCACATCTGTTTCTTATTTTTCAGTTTGCGGAAACTTTAATCAATAAATAGTTTGTTTTAAAATAAATATATATAGTTTTACACCTATATTTGTAATTTATTATTAAAATCCAAAAAAATAAGTTATCTTGCTATTTGGTTACCATATAAAATATATTAGGATATTCATACAGTTATATATATATAAAATTATATATATAAAACTCTATACTAATACGGGGCAGGCAGACGTTGCCCTGTCATGATTTTTTTTCTAAAATCAGACCGCAGCTCCACCTACTGGGTGCAATTGTAAATATAAACCATTCGTAAATCCGTCTGAACACACACAAAAATGTCATTAATCTGTCCAGCCGTTTAAGAGGAATTCAGTCACATACACACGTATAGAATTATTAATATAAAGATAAGTATAGCAAATTACTTAGCAATAGAGTAACTAATAACTGTCTATGAAAAAATTAGTTTAGAATATTATCCGATACGAAATATATATAAGGGTTGTTGAGGTATGTATGCTTGGTACACATATATGTTTCAATAACTCATATATGTATGAATAGTTAGCTTAGCTCGGAGCACGCCTCATCTGTTACGCGGACGACACCCTAGTCGTAGCCCGGGGGGGTGAATGGAAGGAATTGGAGCGCTTGGCCACGATGGCCACAACCCTCGTGGTCGGGCGCATAAGGAGGTTAGGCTTCAGGGTGGCCCTCGAGAAGACCGAGGCCCTACTCTTTCATGGGCCTCGGCGGGGGCCACCTCCTGGGGCTCACATTGTGGTGGAGGGAGCCCGGATCAGGGCGGGGACCCAGATGAAATATCTGGGCCTCACCCTGGACGGGCGCTGGCGGTTCGAGCCCCACTTTGCGGGGCTCGGACCGCGAATTTCTGGGGCGGCGGCGGCACTCTATCTAGTGATATAACACTCCATGACAAAAAAATATAGAATAAATCCAACCGAGATAAATATACCCATATATACTATATTTAACGGAATATATCTATACTAATATTATAAAGTTGGAGGGTTTGTTTGTTTAGTTGAACGCACTACCGGGCGTACCGGACGGTGTCCTCGGCGGCGGCCTTCACGCTCGCCGGCTCCCTGCCCTGGGAGCTGGAGGCAGGAGTTCTCGCCGCCGTGTACGAGTTCACGGCGGCGAGGAAACGAAGGGGGGAGCCTCCGGCTCCCAGAGAGGTAGGGGCGGAGAGACGGCGTCTCAGAATAGATTCCTAAGAATTGAAGAGTTTTTTTTATAATATTGGTGGCAAACGAACATACGGGTCACCTGGTGGTAAGTGATCACGGCCGCCCATGGACAATTGCGGCACGAGAGGAAACACAGATGCGTTGTCGGCCCTTAAGAAAGGAGTAGGCTCGTTTCTTGAAAGTTTTCTTACTTTGTCACGGATCCCATAATCAGAACCTAACCAAACTTTCGTCAAACTACCCTTGAAGTACATCCTCTCCCATAAAAAATGAATCATCGAAATCGGTTAGCGTGATATTGAGTTATTCGTCTATTTGTCGTGTACATACTTAATGCAAATTTAAAACTTATACGGTTTTGCACTGGATGCCGTTGTCGGAACTGGACCAAATTGAAATGGGACCACATGGGAAGCACCAGCTTTCAAATAAAAAAAGAATAATCAAAATCGGTTCACCCAGTCCAAAGTTATGAGGTAACAAAAAAAAAAAAATACAGACGAATTGATAACCTCCTCCTTTTTTTGAAGTCGGTTAAAAATGTAATTATATAAACGAAGCTCTCTTTGCCAGACAGCAAGCGTTCATGACGACAGGCCAAGTTTACACGATTCAGCGTCACTCACCCGAGCGTGACAGTTCTTTTAATCAGTCTTTAATACGGCAAAAGAAGTTTTCACTCCAATAATACGTTGTATATAAACATAAATATATGAAACACTCATTGTGTCTCAATCATTAAAGACAACGTGAAATTTAAGGGCGTGTTACACGATACTTTGCATTGATAACATTGTTCAACACTTCCAAATTATGCGATCACTTTATTATACTTGTGGGGTTGAAAATATGTAGTTAAAAGGTGTGATATATCTGTGTGCACAGGTTTTAAAACAACGTTCTCGTGGCCCGCGATTTTGTCGGTAGTTTTATATGGGGAAAGCTGCGTTTATGACACGATTTATTTAAAGCTTTAGGTTATGTGAATTTATATGAAACTGTAGTTATATGAAATTTTCTACTGAATTTTAAAGATTATTTGACATCTGTTTCTTATTTTTCAGTTTGCGGAAACTTTATCCAATAAATAGTTTGTTTTAAAATAAATATATTTAGTTTTACACCTATATTTGTAATTTATTATTAAAATAAGAAAAAATAAGTTATCTTGCTATTTGGTTACCATATAAAATATATTAGGATATTCATACAGTTATATATATATATATATATATATATAAAACTCTATACTAATACGGGTCAGGTGGACGTTGCCCTGTCATGATATTTTTTTTTAAAATTAAGATCGCAACTTCACCTACTGGGTGCAATTGTAAATATAAACCATTCGTAAATTCATCAGAAGAATGTCAATAATCTGCGTCTTCATCGGAATAGCTATTAACTTTAGTGCGACAAGACGTCAAAGCTTTACCATGCAGGTATGGGAGTAGCATTGCATGATAAAATGAGACACTCGACTGCACTTTAAGGTTTAATTTATATTATATTATTACAAAATAGACACACAATGACTTGACACGTAACGATGCAAGAGAGAGAGCCACGATATTGTTTCATAGCAGAGTCGCAATTAAGTCGATTGCTAATATGTTTCTAGCAGGCGTATATTATAATTGGTTTGCGCTCATAATTTCATCATTACATAACAATATCATTCATTATTGATAATGGTTATTTTAATTTAACACCAAACCCTCTTTTCTATATTTCATACATTCCAGCGTCTGAGCACAATCCCATCTAAAGTTAAATAACAATATGGGCTAAGATGATAAATACGCTAAACATAGAGAAGGACTGTTTCTTAAGTGCACTTTTAAAAAAACTCCCACCACTATGCCATACTTTTATGATGATATTTTCCTTCGCAAAAACTCCGACTCCTTTGTAAGCCTTCAAACACACTTGTTTTTTCCAAAAGCAGAACACCGATACGTTGAGAATAAAAAATAAAAATAAAGTAATCAATATAAAAGGTAATTAATAATATACAGTTGCATCAATAAAATCATCAATAAGCACTCGACAGTGCCGTATCTACAGGCACTCCTAATTAATTGGGTCCTTTCCAGAACCTCGGTCCGGAAATCAGCGTTTTTATCTGTTACCTAACCGCGCACAATTGAATAAAATTAAACTTTATCGTGCACAGTTTAAGAATCATTTTGATCTCGGAAGATTTGCCTTTTAATTTGCAATTTTCCGGCGTACTATTACTGAGGGATTAAGTTCTACGGACGGATAGAATCTTTAATTTCCTTCGGGCGTTACCGTCGACTGGATGATATTTGATTCTGGTTTACGAAAGGCGTGAAATTATATTTTTTTATGGCCGCCGTTGTTGGATGAGTCGTAAAGTATGATTAAATGGAAAATATCTTATGAAACGCTTCATATGCCTATAAACATCTGGCAAATACAATTCAAATTGTTTGAAAGACGAAAACCTATAATTATTACTGAGTTCTAACTATTCTCTTATATAGAAATCTGAATTAATTATAGGTTATTTTTATCGTTTCTGTTTTAATTTCTTAACTCTATTAAGCCTTTTACTGATATTTAATTTACCTTTGCTAAGTTGTATCAATATTGCTTAGTTCTTATGCAAAAGTGTAAAATATGTAGTCTATATTATACTTAAAAAGTTCTGTATCTGCTTGTAAAAGTCT
>MU161986.1:0-12473 GCA_015888305.1 Antheraea pernyi
TTCAAGTGTTTGCTGCTTCGGACAAAGTAATGGGATTATGTTATTATATAGGATATACATAGCTTAGATATATTGTTATTATGCAGTCTTGTGAAACTCATGAAGGTCACGTAGAAGAAGAAATAGGTGAAAAACGAAGAAAATACCAATAAGTCGTATTGTAGGACTTTTTTACTGAAGAAGGCGTTATAGTTTGCGGAAATCTATCATTAAATATTATAGTGGACGTTATTTTGCACTTCCGTCTGGAATTGATTGGACGCTCCACGTCTCACTGGAACCAAAAATGTTTTATTTCCGTGATATGTGCTTGAAAACGTACAACGTTCAAGTACACCCCGCGCAAACCAAATCACTTTTTTTTCATTCGAGGAAGTGCAATGTAACGTCCACTATAAAATTTAATAATATGTACTTAGAACATCTCAGTTCACCTCTCATTCGAATACTTTGACGTCTTAATAAACTCTAGGTGCAGTCTCTGTTAGTCGATTTGTTGGCTGATAGAATTTATATAATTATAATAGAATTATGTACCACTTTAAAGATCGTTTGTGAGAAATTATAATTATCGTTTCTCCGTTATGTTAATATTAAAAATATTTGATTGATTTAATCTATACTAATATGTTTGTGACGTTGTAGGGGTTAATCTCAGAAACTACTGATACCCAATTTGAAAAATTCTTTCAGTGTTATATAGCTCATTTATCGAGGAAGGTTATATGCTATATATCATCATGCTAAGACCAACAGGAGAGGAGCACTTGTGAAGAATATATAGAAAATGCTTAGAAAAAAATCCCTAAGGATAGCTCGCAGTAAACATTTTTTTTTGACATAATAAAATAAAGCGTTGTTTACGACGCTATTTTGACAAGTTTAATAAAATTCTTATGCAACAAATATTTTAGTTACGATGGACATTTAATGCAGATCAGAACATTTGCAGCATATCATTTCAATTGACATCATAGAAAATATGATTCACAAATTGATATCACAGATTTAAGATTACGTGGAACAAAAACAAAAAATAGTGCATGGAGTCCCTCCGCGCCGAAGAAGTGAAACTTCGTAATGTGGCAATGAAAATAGGAAGGGGTAGAAATAGATTTTTAGTGAAATCACATTGTTTCTTTAAGACAAACTTTATTAACATTGCTTACAATTAACAATTGATCGCATCTTTTAATTACCATTTTCGAGTGAAGAAATATCCTAATCTATAACATTTACAATGGGATTATGATAACTAAAGTAAGATACGAAATGTTTGATTATTTTTCTCGCTCTGTATCTTTCTATTCCCCCTCCCCAGGAGCGTTGAACGGTTAACGCAACAGTGCTTTCATACCCCCTCCATGGTAGCGTTAAATGTTTAACGCAACCTTATTGGAAGTCGCATTAGAAGTTTCACTTCAGAAAATTGAGTTTACTGTAATGAACTGAAAATATGGCAGAAAAAATGGATCTAAAACTTCAAACACTTATGACGTCACATTTTATATATTGCCCGTACATACTTTAAAATATGAAACGTTTTTATTGTAAGGTGACAGTTATGATTATCTACAACAAGATCATTAAACAACATTCGTATCTGTTTTATGTAAAAATGGATACAGATAAGATATATCTGGAGATGAAATTTCACTTTGCTTTCTAAATTTACCGCTTGGAACATCAAAACTGCACTTCAAAAAATGACACAGTTCACACAGTTTAATATAAATATAAGATCCATTCCAAGGAATATAGAAATAGGCAGACTATTGGAAATAGACTTCCCTCGGCTTAGACAGACTGCGATCCCACGTGTAACAGAAATAGATCTTAATGGAAATTGCTTTACACATTTAGACTTTAAAATTATTAATGTTGTCTGAATTGTGGTATAAAGTTATTAATATAAAACATATTTTAATATTTCTTTATCAATTATATATATACTTTTATATTAATTTTACACACTAAGCAACAATTTTTAAAGTGATACTAGTTACTATACAGTGTGATAGTAAATGCCTAATAATCATATGATAGAAAATTAAAATAAAAGCAGCATTAAGGCTGTAGAAAAAAATCGTAAACAATCTAACGGAAGAAAAATGTATTATTATATTAACCGAATTACTATGTATGCAGTACTTTTTATTCATAAACTTCTTTCATCATGTATTATGTAATTTGTGGCATTTTACATAATACATTTTAATTATTGTAAATGGATCTCAAATAATAACAAGGAATATGAAGTTTGCGATATCATAAAACTCCTTGGACAAATCAAAATGGCCGCCACAAAAATAGTTTAGCATTGAGATCACCCGAAGCCGCAAACTGTAAAATACGAAACATTTTAACTCTTCATAAAGATAGTATTATCGATAAGGAGGTTATATTTCCAATGAAGTATGCTGTAATTACTATATAATAGAAATTAGATCACAACAACAAACATTACGAATAATTCCAGGGAACTCGATACGTTCTTAATTTTTTTAGGTTAGCTAACTCATCTGTCAGTTTTAAATTATTTTTGTATTGTGATTAATGATATCAATGGAGAGTAGGGTTGTCTCGCTAATGTTTTCTTATCTCTTTATTTATCGTAAGAATAATTTATAGTTATAAAATAGAAGAAACACAGATTCACATTCACTATTAAAAGGTAATTAATCAATATTGAGTTTTATACAGTTCAAGGAGATTTTTTGTTTTCTTTTTTAAGTTTATTGATCACTCATCATTCGACTAAGTCAAATTTTTTCGAACTGACTACGCTATTGACCCAGCAAGGTCTTAACAGCTTCACCGGGCTACTAAGGCGAGCGCTTAAGGCACTCAGCCGATTTTATTTTGACAACTAGCTCAAGGGTGCACGGCACACCTCGGCTTTGGCTGTTACCTGATACAAGCAATTCGCGATCTATCCGAGCTAACCTAAGCTAAGCTAACTATTCATGCATATATGAGTTGTTGAAACATATATGTGTACCAAGCATACATACCTCAACAACTCTTATATATATTTCGTATCGGATAGGCGTAGGAATCTGCTTCGAAGCGATGGTTAGCGTGTTCGGACACTATGCCGATCGACCGATAGGTGTGTTCCGACATCTGAAGTTGAGAGCTAGCCTATCTGTAGGCTTAACGTGTTTAAAAGAGTAATAAATGTTCTATACAATTCGCTATGTTTCACTAGAAGTGAAATGATGTTTAATATGAACGAATTTCAGAACCTTGTCTTTTATTCTTAATGCCACATCAGTTACACAGACATTTTTTTACAAGCATAGAAATTTTATAGGTTTTTTATATTATAGGGGGCAAACGAACAGGCGGGTCACCTGATGGTAAGTGATCTCTGCCGTCCATAGACAATATCAACTCCAGGGGAGTCGTAAGTGCGTTGCCGGCCTTTTAAAGAACTGTACGCTCGTTTTTTGAAGGCCTGTAAGTCGTAATTGTTTGGAACACCGCCGCTGGGAGTCGAATTCGTGTCGTCGAAGTAGGTGAACGAATATTATCTATATATCTATACATATAATAAGAATGTAAATCTAATGTGTCTGTACTTTTTAGATTTTTAATAAGTAATAGAATACATTTCAATCATTTTTAGAAATGTTTGTTTGTTTGAACACGCATCACTGCTAAACTACCGCATTACTAACTAACACCTCACCAAGAAAATTATAGAGCATATCCTGGAGTAACATTTAGTTTAAGTTTAATTGAAATCGGTTCACTCTATCAAAAGTTATTGTAACTTTAATGACGACACGACTTAAGTACGAGAAAAAAGTAAATAAGAAAAGAGACTCAACACATTTAGATGATTATATTAGTCAGTTTTTTACATTACACGCGGGCGGAATCGCAGGAACAGATAGTAAGTAATAAATACAAATTTTATACAATACAATCAGACTTAAGTACCCGAATAGAGTAAGTTATTAAAGTGGATAAATATATTACTTTGTTGAATATTAAGAAGTCTATGTTATCCATGTCGCGTACACCTATGAGAAATAACGATTATAGTCGACCTAAAAGCTTTCTGTCTGTAGGCTCCCGGCGCGCTAGGTATTTACGAACAAGGCCTCGCAACGGAAGCGGGGTCAACGGCAATTGCCCGTCGAGAATGCAGGGCTGTCAATAGCTTGGACGTTATTGCCACCCTGTCGTTAAAGTTCCTTTAAACTCGGTTCACAACGGTGTCGTTGGTGACAGGATTTCTAAGTAGATTATTTCCTAGAAGACATTCATTTATTTTTAGAAATAGATTATTTATATACAAGAGACTCCTTTTTAATGTATCTAAATTTTGTTAGAAAGCGTACTGAACTAAATAATGGGCACTCGAAAGAATAGATTATTTCATGCTATTACTATCGTTATATATTAAAATTTTTGTGTATGTTTGTATTCGTAATTATTCTACTAAACGCCATCGCTAATTATGATCCAGACCAGATAGATAGCGCTGTATCGAGGTCAAGTGTTTTTTAATTATCAAACAATTTTTTTCACATCGTTTATGGATTTCTCACATATAAACATAATTGAAAACTTTCAACTTCATAGAAACGGTCAATAATTTACAATTTAATATAGCAGTACAATGTTCTTATGTAACATAGCCGACCCGTGCCCACTTCGTTGGGCTGTAATACGTAAGCGTGGAATGGTTATTTTGCGCAAAAACGCAGCGCAAGCTCTGAAAAGGAAAAAAATACCTCGATTTTGCAACATTATTCATTGCTGCTCCGCTCCTATGGGTCTTAGCGTGATGATATATAGCCTATAACCTTCCCTGATAAATGAGCTATATAACGCTGAAAGAATTTTCCAAATCGGACCAGTAGTTCCTGAGATTACCCCTTACAACGTCACAAACTCACAAATTCACAAACTCTACCTCTTTATAATATTAGTATAGATTAAGTAACAATTATACAACACAGTTATACACAGTTGTTTTTAGTGCATCATAAATTATCGTGTTACTTATATGGGACTTTATATATTATTAGACTATAACTTTACAGCATTATTTTTAATAACTAATTCAAAATAAAGAATAAAATAATTACAAAAATTATAACGTGTCAACCCTACTTTGTCGACACTGACATCGCATCAATAGTGACACGACCATAGACTCGTACAAATGACACTTACATTGAGTCGGTATCGTCTTTCGCACGGAATTCGCCGTTCCGATTTCAAATTTAAAAATGAGTACCTATTCTGAAATCTAACGACTGTGGGGCCTCGTTCTAAAAGTATCACTAAACTCGACTCGTTTTCACTTTTAACTAGACAGATATATCAGATTTTTTTATCGCAAACTAGATACTCGCCACGGTTTCGCACGGCTGTACTAATGAAGAAAATGAGATCAAATCTTGTCTGTACAATACGACGATGTAATAAAATAAAATGGCAGCTGGAAAACTGAACGTTAATCTGTTACTTTTGTCAATATTTTCAAAGACCTCACTTTTTCACAAAAAGTTCGCAACTTCTTATCTCTGCCGTACCGTGAAGCTGTGGAACAATCTCCCGGCCAGTGTGTTCCCTCCTTCCTATAATATGGGGTCTTTCAAGCGTAACGTGAAGAGACATTTATGCAAGCCGGCATGACAGCGGCGACCGGTGGGGGATAGTGTGTCTCTCGGTGGTCGCCATTGTTTTTAGATTATACTGTGCTCACCATCAGGCACAGTAAAGTCACTTTGCCGTGCTACGATAAAAAAAAAAAAACAGTTTCTTGTCTTACTCACTTAGTTGTTTTTTTTTATATTGGATTACTAATATTTTCTTTTTCCCGTACAACTTTTCAAACATTTTCGCTTTAAAAACCGTGTCGTAACATTAACAGACAACAAAAATAGAATTAGTAAACCGGTACACGTGTTCTGAAGTGATGAGTATACATTCAGGAAGTGATTTTTATTTATGTAAATATATGTGTACTTTTATCTATGCTAATATCATAAAGCTGGAGGGTTTGTTTGTTTGGTTGAACGCGCTAATCTCAGGAACTACTGGTCCGATTTGAAAAATTCTTTCAGTGTTAGATAGCTTATTTATAGACGAAGGCTAATTGCTATATACCATTATGCCATGACCAATAGGACAAGAGCGCCAATGAAGAATGTTTCGAAATACTTTTTTCTCCTTTTGAGAGCTTCCGCTGCGTGCTAGTTTTATATAAAAAAAGGTTAAGAGGTTTTTCCCTCTGTCTCTGCTCTTAGGAATTTGATTATTACTTATTCCAACATTACAAAACTCCTTACTTAATTCGTTAATTAAAGTCGTTTTTTTTTATTCTTAAAATTCACTATCTTCCTGACTGTTTATCCTACATGGTGGTGGAGTCAACTTTCCGTTATTTGCTTCTCCACTTCGCTCTATCCTTGACATCGCCTTCGAAAACTTTGCATTCTTTCATATTCTTCAGCACTACACCCTTCCAATTTTTTTTGGACCTGCCTCTGGGTCTTTAACCAGGAAGGGACAGTTGTAGTGCTAAAATCCCTACATTCCATACATTCCCTACATTTACCATTTAATAATATACTTTTTTGGATTTTATAATATTTTAGTATAACGGTATCTAGTTTACCTAACGGGTTATTTTCTATTACTATACGTTCAACAAAACTAACTTATACCCTTGGCTGGGTATATTTTTATATATTTAAATACCCCACTTCTTCGTGCAGTACACAATCGTCTTACAATCTAAAGTTTGTTGAAATTCCTCCAGCCATTGAAGCGTGGTTAATTAACCAAATTAACAGGCATTCAAAGAAAGTTAAAGTCATATCTATAACTTACCTACTTTTCTCTCGTACTTAAGTCCCGTAGTCATTAAAGTTACAGTAACTTTTGATAGAGTTAACCGATTTTAGTGAAACAGAGACT
Source organism: Antheraea pernyi (assembly GCA_015888305.1). NCBI lineage: Eukaryota > Metazoa > Arthropoda > Insecta > Lepidoptera > Saturniidae > Antheraea > Antheraea pernyi. Next base: position 6,946 of record MU161986.1, read on the forward strand.
TAGTTGTTCTCGAGGATATGCTTTATGATTTTCTTGGGGTTTTATCGTGAACCCAGTACTTCAGCAGTGATGCGTGCTTATACAAACAGATGGACAGACAGACAGATATTTCTAAAAATGATTGGAATGTATTTTATTACTAATTCTCCTAGAAACTTGCAATATTTTTTTTCACGATAGATTTACATTATTATTATATGTATAGATTTTTTTCTTATTTATTAAAATTTAATCTGTGTATATTCCAGGTGTCTATGTCTTTGCATATTTCTTTCTCTATCCTCTGGTTGGTAACCAGCTTCTTGGGTTTTAACAGACGATCGTCATTAGATTCGTCTTAGATGTGGCAGAGACATTTGCTATAATATGTAGGTGGGACTTCTGTGAAATAAAGAAAAAGAATAACAGAAATTCGTCTTTAATGTAATTTACAAGGTTTCAGTGTTTTCCTTTTTGAACTCGTCGCCTAAACGTGTAAATGGGAGGTAGAATCAAAAGGAAAATACGTTTTCTATAAAGACAAACAAAATTCGGAATATAACAAGAGTGAAGACCTTAACTTACTGTACTGTAGTTTGAACACTGAATACAAATCACGCAGTTCCTACGTAAACAAACACTTATCACTGAGAGTGGAAAAACATCGAACGGAAATGGGTACGCGTGATCCTCGGATATCTAAATCTTTAGGTGTTTTATTACGCCGTCCAAAGAGAAAGAGAGGTCTTTCTTTTGTTGTTTTTATTTGCATTTTTGAGTTTTATATACCTATATATTCTGAATCAGTTGAAAAAGGTACATCAAATAGGAATAAGCTTTTGTGCGTTTAAAAACTTCTATTCTCAAATTAAAGTTAATACAAAAAAGGAATTAAGCGTAATTTGCTAGAGCACAATATATAACAAGAATACCACAAAGTTTCATTGACAATTTAATAAAAAGGTTGCTCAGACGGTTGCAGATAGTTTTATAGCGAAAGGACGCAATGTCAAATATTGATTGTATAAATATTGTGAAGGTGGTAGAGCCACGCCGTAGTTAGTTACTAGTTTCAACATGAATGGGTCGGCTCGCTCGCTCGTGGTACCATCCTCTCACTGAACACCAACGTGAAGTAACAGTGCTTGCATTGTTGCGTTTTGTTTGGTCAGTGAGTACGCCGGGGCCCATCTCCTTTCCCTTTCCCTTTCACCCCTCCCCCATACACATGCTGGCAACGCACTTGCGACTCCCCTGGTGTTGCTAGTGTCTATGGACGGTGGTGATCACTTAACATCAGGTAACCCACCAGTTCGTTTGTCTCCTTTTGACATAAAAAAAATGACCACTACATGAAATTCCAAGACCTCGCAAAAACTCTTTGTGCATAGTTATTACAGATAAATGTAAAGCCCACCTTCCTTCCCTTGCCCTCCCCTCTCCCCCCAAACACAGGTTGGCAACGCACTTGCGACTCCCTTGGACTTGCTAGTGTCTATGGACGGTGATGATCACTTAACTTCATGTGACCCACCTGTTCGTTCGCCTCCTATGATATATTTTTTAAATTTAATATTATTATTACCAAAGGTAAAAAAGTACAAAAATGAAATCATTTCGAAAATTTCATTTAGACTTCAGAACGAACATTACATAATATGAATTTAATACTCCAGTTACAAAGTAAATTTGAAAATCAATGTGCTTAAATCTTACCATTTTTTATTATTCATGGGAAGCATCGAACAATATATTCAAATCCCCTTCTTAAACTTTCGCAATAAAGTATTCTAAGTGCCCCTTTTTTATTGAACCGCCTTTCACCTTATCGGGGAATAAGAAAATTCTTTCACATTTTTTGTCTAAACTATTCGTCGCTTAATAAACACCTTCGCGGGATATTGAGGCCTTTGATGAAGGACATTCTTAATATTTGGGTCAAGTCGTGTTCAAACAGGTCGAAAGCGGTACCAAGAGGCCTCTCGCCAGGATTATTAAGTAATTAACCCCCCGGTAACGGTCTCTTTAATAAATTAAACACCACGCTGTAGATATCGGGTTGTTAAAAATATATTTTTGTGAAATGCAAAGGTAACTACAGTCTGATGTCGGAGTAATTTCTAGTCCATTTCAATATTTTTTGTTTATCTGTATACCTAGTTGGTTCATAGATTCTGTCAAAAGACTTTTAATGCTATTATTATTTGCTTTTGCTTTGTGTATGTTAACTTGAGGTATTTTTTTGCAATCACCCCATGTGTGAAAATGAAGTTCGTTTCTTATTTCTGTAAAGCGCGAACGTTCTATTTTCAAAACTAACCGACGTATATAGGGCCAGTATTCGAAAATTAAAATTAATAAAGTTCTGACAGCATTTATGACACGAATAGATAAATAAAAGAATGACTGACTAACAGAATAACTGATCAGATCACAGCTCATACTACTTAGACTAGGGATGTGAAAATTTGCACGCGGGTTCCTTTTACACTGTAGTTGAGCACCGAAGAACAATTCTTGAAAATTCAACACCTAAGGTGGTGAAAAGGGGAACGAAAATTTGTATAAAAATAATACATTTTTTAAGTTACATCTATAAAAAGTGGTATTAGGCAATTGAGCGTGTGTTTATTATCGGCATGTCGTTTTAAAATTGATAGCCTAATTATTTGCTAATTATTGTGCCCTCGAGGCTACCTAGATTTCCTGTCTCTTTATTTGGTCACAAAAGCTACAGAACCAATTTAGGACATTTCTCCATTGTTCCAAGACTATCTCGACAATATAACGACCTTGTTAAAAAAGATTACACGATTGACTTATTTAGTAATTCCCTATTAAATTTCAAATCCACAATTAGTTTTTTATTTAATTAATCTCTGCATGATTTTTTTTCCTTAATTTTTAAGTTATTATACATTATCGAATTGTATTATTTTATTTTCTTCTTAATTTTTTCATAATTCTTTCTTCTAATTTTTTCATAATTCTTTCTTCTACTTTTATCGTTTTCCGCATCGCATCTTATGTTGGTAAATGCTGTATGTAGTCAACTATAATTAGTGACATAAATAATTTTAAGTTTTTTACATGTTTTGTTCTTATTTCCTATTTCCTTTATGTTATTGTTGTTGATTCATATGATAAATAAATAAATTTATTGCTCGTACTAATAGTTGCTTTCGCTACCTGCGGAAATGAACATAATCAAATTATTACAATTCAAAATAAACGCACTTGCGACTCCTCTGGTGTTGTTAGTGTCCATGGACGGTGGTGATCAGTTAACAGCGGGTGACCCACCAGTTCGTTTGCCACTTATGAAATAAAAAATAAAAAAGTTATTATAGATTATCGAATTGTATTATTTTATTTTCTTCTTAATTTTTTCATAATTCTTTCTTCTAATTTTTTCATAATTCTTTCTTCTACTTTTATCGTTTTCCGCATCGCATCTTATGTTGGTAAATGCTGTATGTAGTCAACTATAATTAGTGACATAAATAATTTTAAGTTTTTTACATGTTTTGTTCTTATTTCCTATTTCCTTTATGTTATTGTTGTTGATTCATATGATAAATAAATAAATTTATTGCTCGTACTAATAGTTGCTTTCGCTACCTGCGGAAATGAACATAATCAAATTATTACAATTCAAAATATTACGATTGATTGTTGTGAAATTTCGGACAGACAGCATGATACACGTATATGATTGAAGTTGAATCGAAATTACAAATTTCTTTTTTAATTACTTAATCATTTAACTCATTCGTTTTGAGATACAATCATTTATTAAGCTCGAAATTCAACCAGTAGGCAAACACTAGTCAGAACAAAACAGTGAAACATAACCTACTTTTTGTTAACAACACGAAACTATTAAAATGTACGTCATTCAGTAAAGCGTTTGAAAGATTTGCGTAACTTACTTATAGCTTACATTAAGATTAACCTAAATGGAATATATAGGTTCTACAATTTTATAAAGACAGCTTAACGGTATGGTGGCTTTATTAATCACCAAATGGAAACATCCCATTAAGCCATGGCGAGGCAACGTTAACATTTGTCACAGATTTTATATATCAGATGGTATAACACTTCGATATGGACATAGATTAACCGTTTTCAGTCATTTTGAAAATTGGCATATAATTCTGATTTTTTAAATTTATGTTTTATGTGGTTTTCCTTGCGGCTTTGTTTGTTTTAATGTGCATCATTGATATACAAAAACCCAAGATGCACCCTTAACGTCTCACAGACGGCACACAAAAATGAGTGCACTATGCAGTCATTTCAAAGTCTCGCGTTCTTGCAAAAAAACTTTAAAACATTCGGGTAAGATTTGCAAGATCATAAGTTTATCCCATACCTATAACCACGTATGTATATAGAGATGTTTTTGCGGCCGGTGTTGAGCGCTACTTTTATGCGACACTGTGCGTCTTGGATTTTTATATGTCAATGATGTAGTAAGATATACCTTGGGAACAGTATATATCTCAGTATAAAGGTATCTTGTGTACTTCTTTGTACCCTTGATAACGTGTGTGCAAAATTTCGTGATGTTTGGTTGAGTAGCTAAGGCGGGTAATCGTAACAAACAAACTGACGTTCGCATATATACTATGGAAAAAACAAGAAAAACTTGAAGTACACTTAATTTTCCATAGTATATATGCGAACGTCAGTTTGTTTGTTACGATTACCCGCCTTAGCTACTCAACCAAACATCACGAAATTTTGCACATCTTGCTTAAGTACTGTACTAAGTTATCGTATATTTTATACATATAATTTACAATTCTGTACTAAGTTAATTTTGTGTCCTATATACATTTGGTACATTTTGAACTATTCACGTCGCTATTGACAATATAAGATAGATAGCCTTCGAACGTAGTTAATAATTTATACTAAACTTCATGAGTACACAGACGTCAAAATGGTCATCATCACGTACCGCTACATTAGTTATTATAATTATAACTACCTTTGGTCACGGTTCTACGCTACTTCATTGTATTTGTAAATAAATAAGTATTTTACTATATTAAACATACAGTTAGTTATTGTGAGATATTGTGTAAAAATTTTCCATGTTGAAATATGTCGACACCTACCAATTGTCATGGCTACCAATTAAACGATATCTATATATTAATACGTGAAGCCCAAACTTTGTATCCCTTTTTAACCGAATTGGGCGAACGGATGAACGTGAAATTTGGCGTAGTTAAAGTTCATATGGAGGAGAAGTGCAGAAACCTATTTATTTTATATAAAATGCATTAGACGTACATTAAATTAATTAAAATATGCATTACTCACACTACTGCTTCAATTTTACACAACATATACACACATGTAAATAAAAAAGACATTTTGACATCTGTCAATAAAGAACTTCAAAAAAGGTTGTGAAGGAGGTTGCTATGCTCGACTGTATGTATTATTTTACTCTTACGGTCCAATTACCCTTTTTCATTCTACATTCAACTTTAAAAAATCAATGAACTATGGTCGAACGTCGACCACTGGGC
>MU161987.1:11550-31328 GCA_015888305.1 Antheraea pernyi
AGGGTAATTGGAACGTAAGAGTAAAATAATACATACAGTCGAGCATAGCAACCTCCTTCACAACCTTTTTTGAAGTCCTTTATTGACACATGTCAAAATGTCTTTTTTATTTACATGTGTGTATATGTTGTGTAAAATTGAAGCAGTAGAGTGAGTAATGCATATTTTAATTAATTTAATGTACTTCTAATGCATTTTACATAAAATAAATAGCTTTCTGTACTTCTCCTCCATATAAACTTTAACTATGCCAAGTTTCACGTTCATCCGTTCACGCAATTCCTTTAAAAAGGGATACAAAGTTTAGGCTTCACGTATTAATATATATGATAATAAGAATGTAAATCAAAGGTATCTGTACTTTTTCGATTCTCGTGAAAAAAAATATTGCAGGTGTCTAGGAATAATAGTACTGGGTTCACAATAAAGCATATCTTAGGGAGTAACTTAGTCTTTGTTTCATTAAAATCGGTCCACTCTATCAAAAGTTATTGTAATTTTAATGACGACGCGGCGTAAGTACGAGAAAATAGTAGATAGTAGTAGAAGTAACTTACTAAGATAAGGACTTACTACATTTAGATGACTTTATTAATCACTCTTTTTTCGTAAGGTTCCACGTCGACGAAGTCGCAGGCACAGCTATCACTAATATAATTAAAATCACTAGAAATAATCGAATGCGCAAACCCAGACGCCTATCATAGCACAGATCCTTTTTATCTCTAGCAGTCTTTTTATTCTGTGTGCAAAAATAAATGAAAACCTCATTCATTTGTCCAATACAAATAAAGCTTATAAATATAATTTACTTGCTAATGTTTGTCATTTTTCAATACTGGATATGAGAACGCAATTTAATTCATCGGCATCCATCACTCCGGATACCAATTTTTATTTATCGCGTCCGAAGAACCTCGTCCCACAAGGCGAACGAATGATAAATTTTATACACATAAAATGAATTTAGTCTATCTTTGTGCACACATCACTTAAAAACTATTGGATAGGATCAGATTTATTTTAAACTCTTTACCGAATTATCCCTATAGCATATTACCGATTTACCGGACTGTAAGTTTAGGTGCCGTGGTCGGAAAAGGTATAGGATGGAACAATATGTGAACGATGGTGATCTCTAGAATTGACTCCTCTCTGTGCATTCACTAACAATGATTGTAAGATTAATGTATTTTTAATATATGTTTGTTGCCGGTCCTTCTCGATGACTGGATTGTTTGTCCGAACCCTGTTAGTTTTGATTGAACAAAGTATTTGTGATTTTGATGTTTCTAACATCCAACTATAATCACTTAATTTAACATAAAGTTTAAAATAAAACTTTAATTTTATAAGTATTATCGATTTCTTAACAAAATATATTATTACTTTCAATTTATTCTTATATTTTTTCATCTGTACATAACATCTATTATTATCATTATAAACAATGTAGATAAAGCCACGGGTATAAGCGAATGAACATTAAATGTATAATAGGTTACGAATAAAAAAATGTGCTTTCAAAAAGAAAGAAAGAAGAACGTATGTCTCACTGTCTCCAGTACCTGAAAGCAAGCGAGGCAAAGCTCTCATTCTACCCGACACAGTTTTTTGTTACACAAAAAGGTCAACCCTGTCAATAGCGTAATCAGTTCAAGAAAAAAAAAATTCTCCAGTACCTGAAAGCAAGCGAGGCAAAGCTCTCATTCTACCCGACACAGTTTTTTGTTACACAAAAAGGTTGCGGATCAAAATTTCAAGGCTGTTTCAAGACGTTTCACTTAAATATTAAAAAAAATATCCGAATTAAACCAGATGACACTTTTTGTCGATAACTTTAAAATTGATGTTCGAGACATGGTGTAACAAAACGAACGGAAAGCAGCGACGTTGTATGCTTCTAGAATATCGTGTGGTTCTACTATTGAGATGAAAACTTCTTTAGGTACGATGAAGGGTCTTTTTAGCAAGAGATAAACTTATAATTTTGCGTGATAACATGCTAGTAACCGTGACCGGGCATAAGGCGCTTGCGCGGCTTGCGTTAGACTAGCAACGCGTGGTATAGGGACTTGTGTATATTTAATATTGATAATTTGCAACTCATCATAGTTTTGATTGTTTAATAAACTTTAAATTGATGAATTTTTTGGGTGTAAGGGGTATCGAATAACATCATAAGACTTGAGACTGCTGAATAACGAACGAGATAATGGCGAAAGCGTTGTGGTAAGGTTTTACAGCCTGACTGGGTCGCAACCAGCGTGTATATGGCGATAAAGCCCGTCATACTGATTCGCTGCTGCGGGTCGCGTTTCGGGATCAGCACGTGCATATCCAGCTTTTCGCAGGCCGGCATGACAGCGGCGACCGGCGATGGATAGTGTGTCACTCGGCGGTCGCCATTGTTTTTCGATTGTACTGTGCTTACCATCAGACATAGTGCAGTTGTTTTACCGTGCTATAATAAAAACAAGTGTATGTTTATTGATCCGCGTGCCAATATATGTGAAAAGGAGTAATGTTAATAATTTCAATATAAAAATTGTGAAATATAAATAATTGACTCTATAATTAAATAAAAATTCAAAAGGTACAGTTATTCCATCGTTTTGAGTTTTCACTTCTATCGGCAGTCCTTTTGACTGGCTCAACTTTTTTTAAAATTTAATTTATTTTTATGAGTTTTATGTCTATATATGATGGGAGTGGCATATCTGTAATGATGAAACTTGCATAAAAAATCAGAAAAGAATACTATATTTACTACCAATTCATACCTGCGACTTCGTCTGCGTCGTTATTATTTTACTTGGAGAGAAATAACTTAGGCACCACATCGCTTGCCCCATTTCTCCAAGGTAAGAAAATACATCACTGAATGCTTAGTGCTTCTTAAATCTGTATATTGTCCATGAGGTTTAGACAAATTTTTTTACACCCGTTTAGTTCGTTTGAAAAAGTCATATGAATGTTTTGTTTTCTTGCATTGTAATCCAATTATAAGCTATATTTCAAGTCTCTGACCCATGGGCAAGTTAGAAATCAATTACAAAATTCATACAAAAAAGCTGAATTATTAAAAATAACTTGCTTAAATAAATATAGTCGAATTTTATTCTACCAATGTAAAAAATTACAAAATTAACACACATCAATGTCAGGTAGGTATATTTAAACATTTGAGAATTCCCACTGTCATACCTCTTACCTCTTTGAAATAGTAATAATGATCTATTGATTGAAATAAAAAAAAAACACTACATAAAGAACTTTATTGTGTTTGGATAGACGAGGCTTGCTCTCTAACCTTTTTGATAGCGTAGGCGATGAGTATATTCAAATAAGCACAACACGATTCATTCTAAATGGTAGACTAGAGGGCGCTTTATTAGAGTTACGTCAGTAAATAAGAGGCCGTGGCCGTTTCGTAACGCGTGGGCACGCATTAGAACTAGTGCGTAAACAACGCGCAATGTGCACATTTAGATAGTTATTACAAATATAGGCACAATACACACTAATACCGTTATTTTTTTTGTTTCTATATACACTAAAATGGATATGAACAAAAATGAGAAGTGGAGAAAAAGTCGAGCCGGTTATAAGAACTGCCAAGAGAAGTGGAAATTAATCATAGTGTCAATTATTTGAAATGACTGTGACAAATGACTGTGTTCTTTTTTAATTTTTAAATCATTTCATATTTTGTAAATTGAACTTAATTAACATTAGTATGATTGCGACACCCATTGGGCTAAAAATATGATTGCATTAGCTCAATGTAAAATGTCAGTATAACGTGTACACAACGCTATACTAGGTGTCGCTGATCTGACGCAAGCGCAATACTTCAAGAGCATGTCGAGGTCGACGGTGATGCGAATCCATAAGTTTCCGTACAAAAAATCGCTCAAGAAACTTTCAATTCACAAATATTAATTTTAATTTTTTCATCTATACGTGATAATATTATAAAAGTTTGCGAGTTTGTGCCGTTGTAGGGGGTAATCTCAGGAACTACTGGTCCGATTAAAAAAATATTTCACCGCTATATAGCTCATTTATCAAAGAAGGTTATAGGTTATATCATCACGCCAATACCAATAGGAGCGAAGCACCAATGAAGAATATTTCAAAATCGGGTTTTTTTCCTCTTGAGAGCTTCCGCTGAGTGTCAGTGTTAGCCCAAAATAACTATTGCACGTGAACGAAGTATTTTCTTTTGCTTGTTTTAATACCAAAGTTATTACTTATAAGTTTTAGCATTTGCCTACAATCTCACTTGATTTTAATGAACATGCTAAAAAGGATCTATCTTTCACTTGGCGGCTGCTTGGCGATAGACTTTCTACTTCAGGGTGGTATTTAGCCAGGCGGACTTATTATAAAAACATCCAACCACCAGGCTGTGATTTCATATCTATGTTTCCCACATTGAAGGTTTAAGTTTATTCGAAGGATATGAATCTATTGGTTACAATATTATCCTCAGTTAAAAGCTCGAACTTCTTTTAAGGATTGAAATGGTCGATGCCAAATAGGCTGCCAAGTCAAAAAGTGGGGTATTACATGTTCTTCTCTACCAGTTTCTTTAATTTAATTAATCTGGTAAAAAATATTTGTTGGTGAATAGCGCGAATACCTTTGAAAATCTTAGAATTAGTGATTGCATTTTTTCACTGCAGAACTTATGGTATTTATATCAGTATTTTAAACATACTACATACAAGTGGAAGCACTCGAACAAAGTTGTGGCAACACCTTGAACTTCAGTGCTGTTTGTCAAATTTCAAACCAGATTAGGCCCCCCTCGGCAGCGGCTCAAGCCTAGGTCCGTGTTTTCAAACCGGATGCAACGGAAAAAAACGGCAGGTAAGAGACACAAATACAAAAATTAGTAAGCCAGACCGAGAGAAAACGACAGGGAAGAGACACAAATACAAAAATTAGTGAGCCAGAGCGAGAGAGAAAATGTCGGTGTGTCAAACCGAACGCAACGGAACGACAGGTAAGAGACACAAATACACATACAAATACAAATACAGAAATTATATATAAATCAATTTTATATTACGTAACAAAATACTATACAAATATATTGAAAAAAGTTACATGGCCCATGAGGGGATCGAACCCGCGACCTTCGGGTTTTTAACAGGACGCTCTAACCAACTGAGCTAAATTATCTAAAAAGACGTATATATACAGCGTAAAGACATATAGTGGTCCCTGCGGACGTTGTCTTGCTATGATCATTTAAAAAAAATCTTATAAGTCAACCGCAGCGCCACCTACCGGATCTAATTGTGAATGTAAACCATTTTCAGATCAACTGGAACACGCACACAAAATTTCATCAAAATCTATCCAGCAGTTTAGGAGGAGTTCAGTTATATACACACGTATAGAAGAAATTTATATATAAAGAAGATATATTTACTAATATTTGCATAACATATTGCAGGTAACCAAAAATACAATTTCAAATTTGACCACATTTTTCTCGAAATTGTTAACATTTTCTTTACTGCGTTTATGAATTGCACAACAGTATATACATCACATATGATCGAATTATGTGACAAAAGCATAAAGTACGTATCACTGCAATTAGGGTTTTATGCCAATAGGCCTTATATATTTTTTTGCGCTTTGAAATATATTTTTGTATTAATTAATAATGTAAATTGTAAAATTTTCCGAAAAGGAGAAAAGGGAAAAAATAGTAGTAGAAAATTTAAGCAAATTTATTTATTCTACCTTTTGCCCATTCAAATAACACATAAGCACTTACCTTGAACTTCAGTGCTGTTTGACAAATTTCGTACCAGATTACGCCTCCATGCTACCTACATGCTTACACATGAAAGTGGAAAGGTTTTATTTTTTCCTTATCCAACTGAAATAAATTATAAAAATTATCCGACATAAAATACCATACATATAAGAGTTGTCGAGGTATATATGCTTGGTACACATATATGTTTCATTAACTCATATAAGTATGTATATGTAGCTTAACTTAGGTTAACTCAGATAGGTCGCGATCACTGGGAGCTGGAGGCGGAGGTGCTTGCCGCCGTATATCAATATACGGCGGTTAAGAAACGATCGGGGGAGCCTCCAGCTCCCAGAGAAATAGAGGAAATAAGAAGAGCGAGTGTGCTGCGTGGGAGGAGCAGCGTCGCACGTTGGCTGCGACGGTGGGACAGGATCTCTCGCTGCCGAGCGTAGTTGCGGCCATGCTCGGTAGCGAGGATGTGTGGAATGTTGTGGCCTCCTTCTGCGAGGAGGTCGTCTCGCAGAAGGAGGCGGCGGAGAGGGTCCGTGAGCAGGACCCTCAAAGTGGCCGTCTCCGCCAACGGAGGACGGGCAGGAGGAGGCGTCAGTTTGACCGCCTCCAAATCTCTATAACTTCAAAAAATAGTCTGTTCCCTTCCCCCAAATCCTAAAATCTTTATTACTTAAAAATACGCACCCACGATAACTTAAACTAAAAATTTTAGTGTTAGCCCTCACTTCCTTAAAGAAATGAGTTCTTTCGAGTGAACGTACAAAACAAAAAGTTTTTCTAAACTAATAAGTTTCATTTGTTTACAAGTTAAATTGTTAACACAAACAAGAAGTATACAATCTATCGACTCTTTGAAATCCCTAAAATATGTATAAGGGGTTAGGACAACGGCTCAGAAAGGTCGCGAATTGCTTGTATCAAGCAACAGCCCAAGCTGAGGTGTGCCGTGTACCCTTGAGCTAGTTGCCCAAATAAAATCGGCTGGGTGCCTTCAGCGCTCGCCTTAGTAGTCCGGTGAAGCTTTTAATACCTTGCTAGGTCAATAGCATAGTCAGAAGATCGAAAAAAAAACAAATTATAATTAGTACTGGCCATCACAACCTGAATTTATTTTATTATCAGGTACATCAGCTCCGTAAACGTAGTAGATGTTGCGTGCTGCTTGTGCCGCGTTACTGTCAAGACGGTACTCATATTCCATAATTACTCGAATTTTTAACGTATCCATGATGACAAAAAATATTGAAATGCGATGAAAATGTAACACTAATCAATAAACAAATGACTACTTTTGGAATTCCATGTTTTTAAAATAAAATTAATTTGAAATTAGAATTCTTAGCCAAACAAAAATTATTTTGATTTGAAATGGCCAGTACTGCAGAACGGCAATTTCATAGGTAAAAATACCTATTATATAAATAATCACTAAACGTTTGGATGAAAATACAAATTTGAATATTTTATAGGTTCTTCTACTGGAAGCAGGATCAGAAGAACCAGATGTAACAAGTGGCCCTAGCTTCGCTTCGAGCTTAGCTTCATCTAGTATAGACTGGAAATATAAAACACAACCGGAAGAGCTGACCTGCAGAGCTCAAAGAAAACAAACGTGTTCTTGGATTAGGTGTGATATTATACCAAGTATTATAATTTACAGAAGTGTTATTTAAACTAGTCACACAACTCTTTACTTAAAGCTGAAAGAATAAGTGTGTAACTTAAAATGAAGTAGAGGTTATCTTTCTAAACCACCAGATATTGAACAGTGAATAGGTAATTTCAAATGAATGGTGTTGCGGTTACTTCGAATTGCTTGTATCAAATAGAAATATCATGTTAAAACCCTAGTGGGATTTATAATGTGGAGGGAAGGGATAGGGGAAGGAAAGGGAGAGGAGAGAGGAGAGGGGAGGGGAGTCTCCGGCGCTCTCACTGACCGAACGAAACGCAACAATGCAAGCACTGTTACTTCACGTCAGTTTTTTATGAGAGGGTGGTATTACCCCGGACAAGCCGACCCATTCATGCTGAAACCAATAATAGTTTCAGCGTGGCTCTACAACCATTAAAAATTATTAATATTCAGCTTATCTTCATAAAAGTTATAGGATAGTTTATGTTTCGATTTATGGACTCAATATTTTTTAATTACAAATTAAATTATTATCAATGTTGATTATTGTTTTTAACTGTAAGTTTCACCAGTCTCGAACAGATGGCGCTTTAAATTAACTTGTTGACAAAAAACTGTAGGAGCGACTGTTATAATAGGTACTTCTTTTTCAATAACTGTGCCACAGCAACGCATGGCCGGGTCGGCTAGTTATGTTTTTTTTTTTTAATTGTAGCACAGAATAGTGACTGCACTATGCCTGATGGTAAGCACAGAACAATCCAAAAACAATGGCGACCACCGAGAGAGATACTATCCAACATCGGTCGCCGCTGTCATGCCGGCCTGCGTAAAACTGGATATGCACAGGCTGATCCCGAAACACGACCCGCAGAAGCGAATACGACGGGCTTTTTCGTCATATACTTGGTGGTTGCGACCCAGTCAGGCTGTAAAACCCTACCACCCGCTTTCGCCATTGCCTCGTTCGTTAATCAGCAGGGTGCACCACGTGCAGGTGAGGTTGGCTTGGGTGTCTCAAGTCTTATGATGTTATTCGACACCCCTTACATCCCAGGCGGCCACCAATCTAAGTACAGGTCGCGCCCGACGTTGCTTATGTTTTATTGTACGAGAATCGGTGTTCTCAACACTACCTGACACAGTGTTTACTCCACCACTCTTTGTCATACAAAAAGACTGTCGATCAGAATTTCAAAATGCTCCCTTAAAAAGAATTTAATTTTTTTTAAATTTCAAAAATAACAGATGTAGAGATATTGATAAACTAATAGGAGACATTATATTAAAATGATATATTCATGTGTTATATTTATTCGAAGCCCATAAGTTTTTTCTATCCTGGCAACTCAGTATTAAGGTATTTGCAATTTTTGCAGGTGAGGTTGGCTGGGGTAACTCAAGTCTTATGATGTTATTTACAAAAAACCTTAACATGATTTCCTTTAAATAAGTTTTCCGAGTTGTCTATATAAAACACGGCATGTTTGTACATAGCCTTAGATCGGAGACAAGGTACCCGTCACCGAACAACTGTCCACTTTAGATAACGTTAACTGTTGTTTGTGGAAACGTAGCTTTGATTGTTGATTACGAAGTCTCGTATATACCGTTGATAGCGAACGTTTGCTATAGAGATAGACTTGTGGACGTGAAGTCAGATCAAGCGATATCTTATTCGCTGCTAACAGTTCGGAAGAATTTTAAAGCAGAAATTTACATTTTGACATACCCTTACATGTATCACTCGTAAGGACGACGAATCGACAAAATACTTTCCTGATCAGGGCATGGAAATATTTTAATTATTTAGGCAATAATGTTTATTTATTTTACACGAGCGTACCGTTCCTTAAGTAGTGTTTGTCTAGGGACTTTTCTCATTCATTATAAGTTTGTGTTTGTAATAATAATTTTACTTTTTTATTTATTTGTATGAGATCCGCAAAGTAACGCCTTCTTCAATCAAATATTAAGAGTTATATATTGTCCAATTACATTTAAATGTAATTTACCATTCTATTCCATCAATAAACTGAGCACAATTTTATAATACCATAAAAATATAAGATATTTGAACCTTCAAAACTAACTAAATCGAGAATTAATTAAATACCAAAGTTAAACGAAATAACGAAAAGTGAATTAAAATAATCACAGAACTAAGTCCGACAAAAACGACGGAACCGGACTTTGATTCGAATAATCCGTAAAACATTACATATAAAAAAATATCCGTAACCTCCTTAAAACAATAAGGATTGAGAACTACCGTGTCACATGTCTATATTTTTTATATTCTGGTTGAAAGATGAGCACATTCGATAAATAGAAGAACGATGACTAAAATGGCTTCTAGATAGTGGCAAAGTGAAAGTTTTACGGTTGTATATACGAGGGACGCAAAATGCAATCTTCTTTATATATCTGGAATTTCTACATATAAACTAGCTTTAATTATATTTTCGAAATATTTTCCCTTGCTAATGCTACCGACAGATGTACAGTATTAGCGTTTGGCAATATACATTTTTTTATCAACCATATTTAACTTAACTCTAAATAAACGTTTCTAGTCCGGTCACGTCTTTGATTGTACTATAGTTCTATAGTTGATAGTATAACTATTGGTTTATAAGGTAACTTGTTATCGACCTTTCAAGCTATCGAGTTGGCTGAACATATTTATTAAGTAAATCTACATACATAAAGCGATAGATATATACAGTTTTACGCGCCTCAAACACTACTGGGTTAATTTCGATCAATATTTTTTAGTTCTAACACACTTAGTCCTTACCTAAAGAAAGATTATCACGATAGTTTCAGTCATTATGGCCCATTGATACACAAAAACCCAAGATCCACACTTAACGTCTCACAGCCGGCACACAAAAATGAGTGCATAATTTTGTATTGTGCACTAATTTCAAATAGTCTCACGTCGCTTGTATCATTGTAAAAATAAACTTTAAAACATTTAGGTAAGGTTTTTTTTTATTATTGTAGCACGGCAAAGTGATTGCACTGTGCCTGATGGTAAGCGCAGTACAATCCAAAAACAACGGCGACCACCGAGTGACCCACTATCCATCGCCGGTCGCCGCTGTCATGCCGGCCTGCGCATTGCGCCTGATTGAATTTGCAAAATCATAAGTTTATCGCATATCTATAACCACGTATGTATATTGGAGACTTTTTGCGGGACGGTTTTGAGCGCTACTTTTCTGTAGCTACGAGACTGTATCTTGGGTTTTTATATGTCAATATTAAATCTTTAAGAAATTGCGATTTATGTAAGTCTTACGCATTTGGCGGTTGTGTAATCTCTTGTCATGGAAAAAGTGGGAAGAAGAAGTGGGAATGAGATGTTTTGCGCATGCGCGGAAGAGGAAAGGTAATCGGATAACATTGTTTACAAATAAATTTTGTAAAGTATATTTTTGTATTTAAAATAATAAACAATGCAAAGTTGCAAGTATTCGCTTGTATTCTATAAAACTATTCCAGATTTACATATTAAACGAATCGCTGCTGTTATTTTCCATTCTGTTTTATCCTCACCGCATCGAGACATTTCAATTAATAATGCACGTACATTATTACAATTCATAACAATGTTGATACACTAATATTTTTCATATTTGATCTTGGATTTGTTTAAACTTAGTCCGTGTTATTACAAAAAGGTTAAATACGTATTAAATACTTGGTTTAAAAAAGTTTCCTAATAAATGCACCACGCTCGCCCGAGGCAAGTTCGTGTTATCCTTTTCCGCAAATCTAACCTAACGTAACCAAAGCGAGACAAAAGAACAAGATGGCGAACATTCAGCGACTGCGATGCATTTAATATGAGACCTTTTTAAAGCCAGGGTTCAATACGTATTTAACTTTTTTGTAATAACACCGAGTGTGTCCATTACAATTCTTGAAATGCCTACTGGAAGAATAATCTGTTCATAGTTAACTATTTCCTATTTTATAACATCATCTTGTTTAGTATTGAAAATAACAGAAATATTTAATCTGATCATCATGTTATAATAATTCAAGACTAGGTTATATGGCTTTGGATATTTGAGTATACAAATTATACGTATACTTTAGCGCCTTATTAGGGCCTAACTTTTTTTGTAATGTTATAACTGGCAAACGAACTTGTGGTTCACCTGATTTTAAGCGACCACCACCGTCCATAGACAATGACAACACCGGGGGAGTCGAAAGTGCGTTGCCAGCCTGTGTTTGAGGAAAAGGGAGTGAGGGGGAAGAGGAGAGGAGGGGGCAAGGGAGGTGGGCCTCTGGCACTCTCACTGACCGAACGAAAGACAACAATGCAAGCACTGTTACTTCACGTCGTTTTTCTATGAGAGGGTGGTACTTCCCCAGACAAGCCGACCCATCCATTACTCTTACTCTTAGTGTAGAGAAATGATATTATACCACTCTTTAAACTTAATAAAGTATTTTTTATTTGATTTGCATGATTATTACATATTTTGTCTGATCTACTGATATAATCTAGTGGTGATGCATATTTTCATTATATAATACTCCATTTTTGCGGTCTTCCTAAGTATAACAACCTCGTAGGTTTGGCATCAACGGAGTCGGCTAAATGAGTTCCTGTTTTATCAAAAATATTTCCACGTAAATCCCACGATAATAGTAAGGCATTAAACATTTGATTCATTTAAAAAAATACTTTATAGGTTTTTAGCATTTGACCACAATCTCATGTGGTGTTAAATGATATGATCTAAAGATAGTAGACACGCTAGACGTACAGGGGACTGGCTATCAAGCGCAGCTGCCGGAACACACCAACAGGTGCTTGGCGATAGATTTACAACTTAGCTAGTCAGGCGGACTTAGAATAAACACTACCACCGTGCTATTATCATATGCACCTTAACTGGAAACACCAACTCAGTTGCAAGGATTCGAAGCTATGTTCATTGACGCTGTCAACAAAGCCATCATTGCTTCGAAATATATTTTGGATATATCTATATATAATTCGGACACTTCACACGGTTATTAAATTGTCGTATAAATATTGTTTTATGCTTATTTTATAAAAGTACGCTCCTTTTAACGATATTGTATTTTGAACACGCATTATTAAAAAAAATTCGTATAGCCGAAAATTATATTTCGTAACAATTAATACGACGATTCAGTGATGTTTAGTGAAACTAACTAAAAACCTTCTGACAAATCCTATATGGAAACGTTTAAAAAGGTTAAATTTATTTGGTGAACAAAATTAAGTAACACAGTTATATTTATTGATAACGCACAGAAAACAAAAGTATGACATTAGTATGCACCGACTCCAGCCCTGTATCATAAACTATTACAATAGGAACGAACAAGAACTTAAGCCATAATAATAAAGAAAAACTTACCCCCATACAATCAACGTGAAACTGCTGTGTACGCAACCGATTTGTGTCGAAACGGGAACGACCCCTGAGGGGGTTATAGGGACACGCATCGAAGAAACCCATTAAGGTACATGCAGTTTTCACCTTTTCAAGGAAGGATTTACGAAGACGCCTGTAGCCCTGCAGTGGGCTTATTACAGGTTGATGATCAATCATGCAAACGAAACCACGGGAGAAAGCTAGTTATAATCCGGGTTTGTTTTTCCTGTTAAGAACTTCCGCTGCGTGTTAGTGTTAGCTCAAAGTAACTAATCCACGCGAACGAAGTCGCGGGCAGAAGCTATCTTAATCATATTTAAAGACAACTACGGCATGTATGACTTAAATTTATCGATAACTAGCGGGTCAGGCAAACGATGTCACGCCCTGGTTATGAAAAGTCTTTAGCAAATTGTATACTAAAACGTTCCTCGTGAATCTCTCTATCCACTGGTGAAAACCGCATGAAAATCCGTTTGGTAGTTTTTGAGTTTATTTGCGACTTCTTTGGTGCTGCAAGTGTCTATGGACGGTGGTGATCACTTAACATCAGTTGACTCATCTGTTCCTTTGCCTTCTACGATATAAAAAAAACCTATTACTGCCCAACTTCTTTTTCACTATTCTATTCTGTAGGCATTTTTAAGGTGCATAATAATGTAATATGTCATTTTGTTGTAACTCATAAGGTTTAGCCAGTATTTTCAATGAAAATGCTCGAAAACTCCTTACGACGTTATTAGAATACGACGAATTTTCTTTACTTCATATGAATAAAGTACGCATGTATTATATATATAAACCTTTCGGACGAAGTTATCTGAGCGATAGTGGATAGTGGAAACCGTATCAAAATCCGTTGCGTAGTTTTGAAGTACTTTTTCTTTTTTTTCTAACCCCATAGTGCCTTCTTACACCTATTTGGCTGGGGAGCAGGAACTGCCTACGGCACTGTGTCTGCTCACCCGGCAGGTGTCGGCCCTTCATAAGGGGCCCCTTCTGCGGCTTAAGCGGGTCAAGGTAGTAGACCCCTCAGGGAGGAGCGGGTGTTATACCACCCCGGACGAACTGTGGGAGTCGCGCGGCACATTGCGCCTTCACCACGCGGGCCTGCTAGAGTGAAGGGCGATGGACGTTCCGAGTTTTGAAGTACTAAGGTAACTCACATGCAGACACCAAAAGCGGCTTTCTTTTAATAAATAATATGTATGTCATAGGCATGAGGAAGAATATGAAGAAATCTTGAAGGAAAATATGAGCATAATCACCACGCTAGCCCACGACGTACTGACAATTTCCACTATCCACATTTGCAAAATCTATGTTCATAGTTCCATGATTTCCAACAACAAGTGGTACTACAATAACATTTTTCAAGTTCAGGTTTCATCAGGATGTGTTCCTTTACCGATAATGTTACCAGTTTAAATTAGTAAATGTCCGCGAGTTAGGAAAAACTCTTTGGTACATTCCTAGGTCCGGACCTGCGGACATCGGATTAATATGCCACCGGTCAAGCCACTCGACCATCACGCCTTATACGTGTATATACATTTGAACAATTTTATATTTTACGCTAATATTTCAGTACTAATAACTTGCGATATCCATTTAACAAGTGGATATGCCTGGTAATTTTTTACAAGATTATTGAAAGGCAAAATTACTTTTAAAAGGGCATAAACGCTTTGTATAGGTCGTAAGTGTTACAATGTGATAATGTATACTAAATATTTATTGTCTGTATGACCTCCGTCACCCACATATACCTAGGTACTGATTACTAAGCTTCTCAATCTTTGATATATTCTATACACAGAAACATTGGTATTTTTATTATATAACTAGCTACTATCCGCGACTTTGTCTATATGGGTTGTTATCAACAATATGTTATATGTGCAGAGAAAAAAAAGTAAGCGTCACACCAGTTGTTTCATTTCTGGTTACTAACGTTACGTTACGGACGACACTTTATACATAAATTGGCGAAAATAAGTCAGTTCACCTTTTTCTACTCCATTTCTCAACCGATTTACTTTCTTTTTTCGTTTAGTTATTGCCGTATTATCAATAATTTTTGGATTTTTTTTATTCTATCGACAAATCTCAGCTTTTATTATAAAAGTCTCTCTATTTTCTCTTCTCTATTTTTTCTACTTCACGATCCTTACCTCGACAATCTATACTAATATATAAAGCTGAAGAGTTTGTTTGTTTGTTTGTTTGGTTGAACGCTATGATCTCAGGAACTACCAGTCTGATTTGAGAAAGTCTTTCGGTTTTAGATAGTTCATTTATCGAGGAAGGCTATAGGCTATATATCATCACGCTAAAACCAATAGAAGCAGAGCACCAATGAAGAATGTTTCAAAATCGGGCACTTTTTTCCTTTTGAGAGACTTCGTAAGTAGTAGTTATAATATTCGTTCAATAGGACAGGCGAAGGAATTAATCCATACTGCCAATTCTGAAGTTATGTAGTAACTATCAAAGCTAACATTTTCAAAGTTTTTTTTTTCCTATTCAAATAGTTCATAGGCGAAGGAATTAATCCATACTGCCAATTCTGAAGTTATGTGGTAAGTATCAACGCTAACATTTTCAAAGTTTATTTTGTTTTCCCATTCAAATAGTTCATACTACTACAGACAGACGCGGTAGGGGACTTTGTTTTATACTATGTAATGAAGTATCAAAGCTAACATTTTCAAAGTTTTTTTTTTCCTATTCAAATAGTTCATAGGCGAAGGAATTAATTCATACTGCCAATTCTGAAGTTATGTAGTAAGTATCAAAGATAACATTTTCAAAGTTTTTTTTTTCCTATTCAAATAGTTCATAGGCGAAGGAATTAATCCATACTGCCAATTCTGAAGTTATGTGGTAAGTATCAACGCTAACATTTTCAAAGTTTATTTTGTTTTCCTATACAAATAGTTCATACTGCTTTTATTTCCAATTTTTTATTTGTTCTATATTACGTATTATAAAAATAAAGTTTGTGTATGTACAATTAAAATAACAACTTTTTGATGAATGGATATGGCTACAAATGACCAAAAAAAACTTTTTTTATACTTCGTCTATATTTTTATATTACTATATTTTCTCTGTTTGTTTGTTGCGGGTAATCTCTAAAACGGCTGGACCTATATTTACGGGAATTTTACTTTTTACTGCCAGATAACCGAAATTATAGCGGTTGACATATTCTACTTTATTTGTCCGCGGCTTCGTCCGCATTACTTTGGGCCGATTTTCACGGGGTATTTACTGGTAGATAACAGACCTTAAAAAAGTAATTAATAATCTCAGGAACTACCAGTCCGATTTGAGAAAATCCTTCGGTTTTAAATAACTCATTTATCGAGGAAGGCTACAGGCTATATATCATCACGCTAAGACCAATAGAAGCAGAGCACCAATGAAGAACGTTTCAAAATCGGGCACTTTTTTCCTTTTGAGAGATTTCGTTAGTAGTAGTAATAATATTCGTTCAATAGGACAGGCGAAGGAATTAATCCATACTGCCAATTCTGAAGTTATGTGGTAAGTATCAAAGCTAACATTTTCAAAGTTTTTTTTTCCTATTCAAATAGTTCATAGGCGAAGGAATTAATCCATACTGCCAATTCTGAAGTTATGTGGTAAGTATCAACGCTAACATTTTCAAAGTTTATTTTGTTTTCGTATTCAAAAAGTTTATACTACTTTTATTTCCAATTTTTTATTTGTTCTATATTACGTATTATAAAAATAAAGTTTATGTATGTACAATTAAAATAACAACTTTTTGATGAATAGCTAAGGCTACAAATGAACAAAAAAAAATTTCTTTATACTTTGTCTATATTTTTATATTAGTATATTTCTCTGTTTGTTGCGGGTAATCTCCAAAACGGCTGGACCTATATTTACGGGAATTTTACTTTTTACTGCCAGATAACCGAAATTATAGCGGTTGACATATTCTACTTTATTTGTCCGCGGCTTCGTCCGCATTACTTTGGGCCGATTTTCACGGGGTATTTACTGGTAGATAACAGACCTTAAAAAAGTAATTAATAATCTCAGGAACTACCAGTCCGATTTGAGAAAATCCTTCGGTTTTAAATAACTCATTTATCGAGGAAGGCTACAGGCTATATATCATCACGCTAAGACCAATAGAAGCAGAGCACCAATGAAGAACGTTTCAAAATCGGGCACTTTTTTCCTTTTGAGAGATTTCGTTAGTAGTAGTAATAATATTCGTTCAATAGGACAGGCGAAGGAATTAATCCATACTGCCAATTCTGAAGTTATGTGGTAAGTATCAAAGCTAACATTTTCAAAGTTTTTTTTTCCTATTCAAATAGTTCATAGGCGAAGGAATTAATCCATACTGCCAATTCTGAAGTTATGTGGTAAGTATCAACGCTAACATTTTCAAAGTTTATTTTGTTTTCGTATTCAAAAAGTTTATACTACTTTTATTTCCAATTTTTTATTTGTTCTATATTACGTATTATAAAAATAAAGTTTATGTATGTACAATTAAAATAACAACTTTTTGATGAATAGCTAAGGCTACAAATGAACAAAAAAAAATTTCTTTATACTTTGTCTATATTTTTATATTAGTATATTTCTCTGTTTGTTTGTTTGTTGCGAGTAATCTCCAAAACGGCTGGACCTATATTTACGGGAATTTTACTTTTTACTGCCAGATAACCGAAATTATAGCGGTTGACATATTCTACTTTATTTGTCCGCGGCATTATTACAATCGATGACTATATCAGACCAAACAAACTTAGTAACTTTTTCATGGTTCATTATCAAGATATTTTATCTTGTCACATTTGTATCTGAACGTATTCACGTTGAATGACGTAATTTGATATTTAACGATAGGTATTTCTGTGTGGAACTATGCATATAATAAGATACATAAAGTCACTAAATAATATTTTATATATTACTAGCTGATCCAGGCACACATTGCTGTGACTGTTGTTGAAAAGAAATTCAAAATTAAAACGTGGCGCCATCTATGAGCTATCTACAACAATCGGTCCTACAGTGTTCTGTCAACAAATTACTTTAAAGCGCCATCTGTTCAAGACTGATGAAACTTCAGATGAGAAACAATAATCAACATTGACAATCATTTAATTTGTAACTAAAAATATTGACACCATTAATCAAACTATAAACTCTCAAGTTGGACCAAATTATACGTAAATACTAATTACTAACTTTCATGAAGATCGGTTGAGCAAGTGAGTTTCGGAGTTCATCGTGGCCAAACATTATGAAACTGGATTTTTCTATATAGATAGGGCAAAAACAAGTGATATAACGTATTCTTATTCCTTTATGTTCATCGTTTATAAGTATGGATATCACTATATTTGCGATGGACAACTTCAAAACGATATAGAGGAATGGAAATGCATCTCATATTTTTGTGTGTTGTAAAACGAAATACCTGGACAGTATGGGAGGCGGAAAAAATGAAAGACCTAAAGCCTTTAAACTGTAAGAAAAACAGTGAATTTAATATTCGCGTGGCCATAGGGTATTTATTTTAAGCAAGTATATAGCCCAATAAGCTAGTCTCCCGCTACTTCTAGCATGTTTACCATATAGACCGCATCGGTTTATAACATCTGGTGAGATGGTGGTCTATAATAATGTACTACAACCTAGTCCAAAAATTTAGGAAACAATTTTTTTTATACATAGAAAAATTGATGATGGGCCTCACTTGGTGATAGAATATGCCAAGAACAACCTTGAAATAAAGTCGTTAATGACGTATGAGAAGTAATTTTTTTTATTGTACCACGGCAAAATGATTGCTCTATGCCTGATGGTAACCACAGTACAGTCTAAAAACAATGGCAACCACCGAGTGACACACTATCAATCGCCGGCCGCTACTGTCATGCCAGCCCGTGAATATCTGGATATGCCCAGGCTGATCCCGAAACGCGACCCTCAGCAGCGAATCACTATGACAGGCTTTTTCGCCATATACATGGTGGTTGCGACCCAGTCAGGCTGTAAAACCCTACCACCCCGCTTTCGCCATTGCCTCGTTTATTATTCAGCAGGGTGCACCACGTGCAGGTGAGATTGGCTTGGGTGTATCAAGTCTTATGAGGTTATTCCCTTTAGGTTAAATATAGGTATTGGTCATAGTTATTGAACTGACTGAAAAGGTTGAACTTTGTTTGGCTCGGTAATGATACCTCATCGACGACTCTCCTAATGGAGCTGAAAATATTGAGGAACAATGGGGCTGATATTTTCGGTAGAAACAAACCTCTAAAAACAAAATAAATAAAAATTGAGAAACGCTGTTTCGTGCAACGCTGCTGCGCCCGTAATCCGAGGTGTAACTCATTAATTCTATAACCACGGTGATGGCACGTGGGCGGGAACATCGATTACAATCGTTTTCGGATTAGATTTATTTGAAGGTCCGACCTGATTCTCGTGTGTAGAGCAAAATCGTCGAGCTTGTATCTCTTTTGTAATCAATATATCATCCATTGACTTCTAAATGTGTTTTTTTTCTTTGTAAACGTGTTCAATTTGATTGAGTGGGAATTATTATTATAAGAGCTGTAATGTAGTATATTATTCCCACGCAATATATAACAAATTGTTGCAAATTGGAGTATTTGGCTGAATCTTAGTCTGTCATGTGGTTAGCTTTTATATCTTATTCATAATCTTGTGTTATTTGACTGTATATTTTGTAATATTTGTAGCATTTTACGCAATATAGATCGGTTATTGTGGACAAATGAAGTCGATGGATAATAATACCACGGAGCATGAATTTAAATCTTGTTGGAATATTGGAAGTATGACAAATTGGTTGACAAAAATAAAACAAAACAAAAGTTTTTGA
>MU161989.1:4948-24859 GCA_015888305.1 Antheraea pernyi
TTGTCACTCTTGTTTTTTTTATTTATGTATATTCTTGTAAGTACATGTTGTATGTATTGAATAAATATATCTTTCTTTCTTTCATTTAAGGTTAGGTCATTGGTGCCAAATGTAACCCATAAAGAATAAAAAAGAGAAACATTTGAGCAAACAGAATCTAGTAATGGAACTGCATTTTGATATATAATCAACTTTATATGACACCATGATTTTCCGTTTAATCGTAATATTATGATATCATTCGTCATCTGCTTATCCTTACCCAACCTAAGTAAAGTCACCATAACATGTTTTCATCTTTCACTCTCCACTGTTAGATGCCACCTTTTTTTCATAATCTTCAATTTTATACACAATCTATCCACACAATTTCGGTCTTCCTCTACTTATACCATACTAACCTATTATTCCTTTGCCTCTCTATCTCTGGTGCTATTTTAAAATACCCGTTGATATACTCATTCCTTGTCCTGTCCATTTCAAAAGCCGAAATCCTTCATTCATATATCGATATTCAGGTATTCTTAAGAAAACAACACAATTCATCCACACAATTTCGGTCGTCCTCTACTTATTCCATACTAACCTATTACTCCTTTGCTTCTGTATCTCTGGTGACAATCCATCCACACGATTTCGGAATTCCTCAACTTATACCATGCTAACCTATTATTCCTTGGCTTCTCTGTCGCGTGTGCTATTTTAAAATACTCCTTATCCTGTCCATTTCAAAGGTCGAAATCCTTAGAAGTCTGTTTCAATATAGCAAATTCAGATTACGTGTGAGATATTCAGGTATTCTTAGGAAAGCAACTTCAAAAATCTTACTAGTAGTAACTGTATAAAGCTGAAACATAATATGTATTTGCCATGAAGGGAACACACTGGCCGAAACAGTTCATAAACACGTTTGAAAATAGAAGCTTTGGCGCGACGTATTCCACTTTCAACAGGTTTATCAAGGACTTTTTCGCCGAATGTATGCTAATTATCAGCATATACTGTAGCAGAATGCGATCGTGTTTTACAATTTGCGACTTCGCAGTATTATAAGGATAATTTAGCATATATACGTTCTAATACGATTACGTACGGACTGTAATTGTAATAATATAATAACATAACGAGTAAATTGACGTCATAAGATAGTACATGAAATATAATGGCCTATATTCCTATTAAAAGAACAACACTATTTTCGCGAGAGTGAAGTCACTTGAACAGTAAGTATAGAAAAAAGTGATATCAAAGAACGCGATGAAAATTAAAAACGGAGACATCTCATGTAGTGAAAGGGTTTGTCACTTTATAGCGGCATGGGCTATTTATTGTACTCAATCGAAAAGATCTCTTACTTTCTAATCGTACCTATATCGTAATACCTATCATTGTATTATAAAATATGAGCAATTGGACAAGATTCGCGCAGGACAAACCAAAAAAAGGCGTCACCACCCGAAACACCGTTTGTCCTGCATGAATTTTGTATTTTATTAAGTTAGTACGTTTAAGAAGATAGTATACCAAAATTTAGGAGGCCTAGGGACGCGGAATATTTTATTCCGCCACGATAAAGTAAAGAATGTTTCGCTTCTCAAACAGAAGTTCTTCTGAGATGAAAATTATGTTCCAATTTGTTATCAAAACAACAATGTACATAGCTAAAAATATACCTTTATGACAATTCAATACACACAATTTTTTAAGTACACTCTAGTTTAAATTAATTACGTCATTCGCTAACAATGGTTTCCTA
Organism: Antheraea pernyi; assembly: GCA_015888305.1. Lineage (NCBI taxonomy): Eukaryota > Metazoa > Arthropoda > Insecta > Lepidoptera > Saturniidae > Antheraea > Antheraea pernyi. Next base: position 6,705 of record MU161989.1, read on the forward strand.
CGCAGTTCTATTCAACAGTCGACAGACCTATGAACTTTATTACAATAACAGAACAAAGCGAGTTTGAATCACCCTGTAATGAGCTTAACAGGAACGAACTTAAGCCCAATTAAAATGGCCAACGACCCACTGCCCACGCTCAACTTCAAACCTAAACGCTCCTAAAAGGATTACGCGTACCGATGAAACATAAGAGTTTATTCAAAATGTAATATCGTTTATTTTAATGTATTTTCATTTTATAACCACATACATTTATTTAAAGTAATAATAAATTAATTCTAAAAGGAAGTAATAAATTTGTATAATTGTCAGCGTTGATATTTTTGCGTTTTCTTTAGACAGTTTTTTAAGAAGTTATATGTAACTTATTACAAGGCTAAATTAACAGAATAATCTTTCGTTATTGGAAACACGAATTCACCTCGAAGAGTTATGTGATCTCGTATCATATGTGTATTGATATTAATAAATGAAAAATGTACTATTAATGTTATAAACGAGAACGTTTGTGAAGTTTGAAGCGATGATAGCTTAGTTCATAGTGTCTGCGGACTCCAACGTAGGTTCGAATTCTAGTAACTGATTCGGGGCTTTCAATGAAGGAAAACATCGTGATAAAATCATAACTTTGTGGTGTAGGACTTTTTCTAAGTCCGTCTGGTTAGCTACCACCCTCAACCTGAAAACTGTTGGTGTATTCCGGCAGCTGCAGTAGAGAGCTAGACGCTTCTAGGTTTTTAACGTATTAAACGTATTAAAAACTGTATAGTATTATAGTATACTAGCTGACCCGCACGACTTCGTTTGCGTGAAATCGGTTACCTATCGTTTCCAATTGTATTACCAAACTCAACAATTTTTAAATAACCCAGAACCCAATTACAGCGATTCTCATCGTTTCCAATTGTGAAACCAAACAATACAAACAACAAAACCAAAAAAGACTCACTCAACATACCTAGTTGGTCTAGTGAATGATTTACGTACGAGTGGATGAAATTTCGACGAGGAGGACATAGCGCCATCTGTCAATCAGCAACATCATAATTTCGTTTTTTAGGAAACACGAAACATTGAAGAAGAAACAACGTTGAAGGTGGTAGAGCCACGCTGTAGCTATTACTAGTTTCGGCATGAATGGGTCGGCTCGCCCGGGGTACTACCACACTACCCACAGAACACCGACCTGAAGTAGCAACGCTTGCATTGTTGCGTTTCGATCGGTCAGTGAGAGCGCCGGAGCCCTTTCCCCTTTCCCTTCCCATATACAGGCTGGCAACGCACTTGCGACTCCCCTGGTATTGCTAGTGTATATGGTGTATGGTATATGGTGTTGATCACTTAACATCAGGTGACCCACCTGTTCGTTTGTCTCCTTTTGACATAAAAAAACATCGCTGAATCATTTGAATATTGTTCATACAAAAATACTAAAATCGCGAATAAAAACTGGGTTAGAAGCGCGAAAATTTGGAGTTATAGGTATTTTTTGATGTCGAAAAATACAAATAAAAAAATAGACAAAAAAAATTAGTAGAAACAAAATTCTGGTTATGAACTCCCTAATCACCTAGAGGTATAAAATATACATTACGACCTATATTCTCATACCTACCAAATACACATTTAAATTTTCATAAAAACCGGTACAATCGTTTCGAAGGAGTTCAAACACGTGACAAGAGATTTTTATATATTAGAGGAGAAGATTAACTTTCTAGTATATGATTAACAAATTGGCCAAAATGAATACGTTGAATATCAAGAAAGTAAAAAAAAAACGCTATCTTGGTCTGTACTGCATAAACCGTAACAGTTACGCGAAGTTATTATAATTTATAAAGATACAAAACTTGACGCAGTCGCGGTCTCCATCTCCAACATTATATAGGAATATTGTTCCGATATAATCTGTGTCTAGCCTTGACTTTAAAAACATAATATATTCGGTATTCGCATACAATTATAATTCTGTAATAAATTAGTAGAGAATCGATTGACTGTAAACATAATATTGGCGAACATCTGAATCTGTAAGTATCCTATCAACATGTCATAAAAAGACAGGAAAGTATTAGTTTATTGATGAGAAATTAAATTAGCTCCTTGGTCCAACTATGATACGTGTACAGATTGATATTGTTAGTTATGATCTATAAAATAACTGAAACTTCCTATCCCATTCAACAATACAATAAAAAGTAGAAAGTTTTAAATAAAGTATATATTTTCTGCCAAGGACCTTGTTTCATATACAAATGCGCCGGACAGTTGTGACGAGGGTTGTGACTTACAAACACTTGCGACACGAAATGAATGTGATAAATAAAATTATTCTTAGTGTAAATTCTATTTCAACTTTACCTAGGTACGTATCTGCAAAGAACAAGTTTTCTAGCCCTATTTTGGAAGTATTCTCTATGCGTTTTCTTAATTCTATTCTTAGATAGGTTTGTGGAAAAGCGTATTTATTCGTAATCCATCATACAAATCGGTTGTTATTGGTTCCGCTTGTTAACTGCATAATACATTGAAGTACGTACAGAGTGATTCAAAACAACGCCGACTGCCAAGAAACATTTTTAAATCGACAGTGGGTGTAGTCAAACCGTGGGCTATTCAAAATTCGCTATACAATACTGTTCTCAGTTGTATCGAAAAATATGCGAAGTTGTAAAAAATCAGCGATTTGCTGAAACAGCTCAAAGTGTTTAGTACACAGCACGAGCTATAGACAACTTAAATTTGTATTTAAAGAACCCAGTGTAATGAATTTAAATTTTAGATTTCATTTATTTTTTATTCAAGAATCATTTTTGAAGTTATACTTCTTTTGGCGCGTTAGGGCAAAATGATGAGAGTAAAATTTAACGACAACCGACACCCTGTTAGCTAGTTAGCTATAGTAAACATTTTGTTTCTTTGTCTTTGTTGTTTGTATTTCTTTGTATTAAAACTTCCAATGTATTAAATACCTTTTTTCTATTGTTAGTGTCGTTTTTTCTACAAACGTAGAATAAGACGAAACATCAAATTTTTGAAAAGATTTTTATCTTGTTACTCCAAAGAAGTATAACTTTTAACGCGTGTACATGAGTACACACATATCATTTTTTTAAGTTTTTTTTAATACCTACTTGGTTTTATCGGTTGTCCTAGACCTAGATGGGGTTTGTTTCTCAAGTGAAGTTACCGGAACAAATCAATAGATGCTTGGCGACAGATTATGGGTTTAGTAAAAGCCCTACTCTCACATTTTGGTCTCATGACGATGTTACCTTCATCGAAAACTCCGATTCATTCGCAACAATTCGATCCTACGTCGATTAACCCGCTTACTAGTGAGCCATCTCCCCCTTAAACTACATTTCTAATCTAGACGCATATTTATAACTAGCTGTTCCCGCGACTTCGTCCACGTGGAATAGTGACTTTGGGCTAACGTTAACACGTTCTCAAAAGGAAAAAAACGACTTTGAAACATTCTTCATTGGCGCTCCGCTCCTATAGATCTTAGCGTGATGATATATAGCCTATAGCTTTCCTCTATATATGAGCTATCTAACACTGAAAGAATTTTTCAAATCAGATCAGTACTAGTTCTTGAGATTATTGCGTTCAACCAACCAAACAAACCCTTCAACTTTATAATATTAGTATACATAATAGGTTTGTAACTGTGTAATGCTTACATTAAAACTCATGACGTCATTTAGAACTGGCCAATAATCGTACCTAAAATAAATCTTACCTACTCTGGATGTTTCCTAACAAACATCGGAACGTACCTACATTTAAACAAAGTTGCAACGATTACAAAACGCAGATCATCGATGCTAAACAGAACAAAATGTTCGCAACATGTCTGAATGTTGCTATATTTTCTCCTCACAGATTATATCGCATACAATCGAGGCTAACTTGAGCGTCGAAGATGCACAATATCTGTATATTATCTATTGTTGTTGATTTCTATTTTGTATGCATATCCTATGTTACTTTGTATAATAATTAATGTTGATAAATGGCAAAAATAAGAATCTTCAATACTGTTTAACCATATGATTAATTATTTTAGCTATTGTACTATAACTCGCAGACAAAGTCGCGGTCGGTTGTTCTATTACATGATTATAACAATAAACATAGAATCCTAAAAACCTTTTTACATATAATCTCATTCTCTTTATCATTAGTAGCGTCTAATAGAAAGTATGTGTTACCATAGATTACATAACTACACGTTTGACATTTTGTAACCAAACTGTGCAGACCAAATATTTATATACCATATCGGAAAGTCGTAACAATTTGTTAATTTTTTTTATATTTACATTTTAAATTCATGCATAAAGTTCGAGAATAAATTTTAATGGCTTGTGAGTAAAGGATTTTTCCATAAACAGAAAAACCAGTGTAACCGGTTTTCTCACTTATTCGACATTTTGGACGATACGATTATTCTGCACAAATTTAGCGCAGATTATAAACGATCGTTTGAGTTAAAATCCTTTGGAAACGAGAAATGAGAAGTCATACAAATGCAAAACAGATATTCGATTGTGCATCACTCCCTTATCAGAGTTTAAGTGGAGTTTACTTCTTATAATTTAGACATATAGTATAGCTATTTTTAATTTTCTTTTTGGCAACCAATCTTTTATATTATTACTGGCATTATCGAGTAGGTTATATTATACATGCATTATGATAATTTCAGAGTTTTTAAAATATGGTGGCCACCTTGTTAGAACTTTCCAGGGAGTTTTTGTGGCATCTCAGAATTCATGATCCGTAGTATTATTTCCCATCCACTTCGTTTGTGCACAATAACCGAAATATTACGAATACTAGCTGAGCCGGCCACGCGTTGCTATGGCTCAGTTATTATATCCATTACATATTGATAAAATTCATTAATAATTTTTGATAATATGATCAATAAACATCAATTAACGAACGAACACGCAGCGGAAGCTCTAAAAAAAGAAACCCGATTTTGAAATATTCTTCGTTGGTGCTCAGCTTCTATTGGTCTTAGCGTGATGATATATAGCCTATAACCTTTCTCGATAAATGAGTTATATAACACTGAAAGATTTTTTTGAAATCGGACCAGTATTTCCTGAGATTACCCCCTACAACCTCACAAACTTTACCTCTTTATAATATTAGTATAGATTACCACCAATGTTATAAAATTTAAAGTCAAATAAGACAAGGTTATTAAATATAAAATACACTGCATGAATATCCCACCAAAAATTCATATTATAATGTTATATGTGTATGTGTTTTATTTTTCTAATTTCGTAATAGATGTGTGTTACAAAATACATTGATATCCAATTAAGGTGTATGTCTAATAATCAAGATGAGTCATATGATATCTATATTCGAGGGAATTGGCACCTTCGCGCACACGTACCGTCATAGTGACTCTCATTTGGATTTTTCGGTTCCCGAAATCGGTCAGTGTAAATTTAGCTACCGAGATACTTGTTAATCGGCTTGATAACGAGAATTTCGATGAAATGTACATATCTCTCGCTTGTCGTAGTTGTTTACGGATTGCACTGTGGTTGTATCAGTTACAATCTGCCTGCATTATTTAATATCGCACTATACTGTATCATGTACTGCCGTTGTAGATACACCATGCATAAACAATTTTAGTTTTTTACTTAGTCCTTATTTAAAAAAATTATAACGATATCTTAATTTAATATAAGGTTATTAATGTTTAAAAAAGTACGATTTTAAACAGACAACACATTGTTTAGAATAAAAAATTCTAAGCAAGTACATCTTTGCATTCAATAGACAACGTAGACTAAGCCACAGGTATCAAGACTAGTGCTATTATAATAAAAAATAAAGTAATAAAAACAATGGCTAAGATTGAAACGCCAGATTTACTTTCACGAAAAGCCAAATGTTTTTATATTCTCGAATTGGAAATAAAAAAATAATATTTTCAATCGAATCGATCTTCGGTTCTTTAATGTAAATATTGTGAATTGTTTATATTCACTTAAAGAATACCATTCGGATTCCGTGTTTGGATAAGGTATTTTCAATTTGGAGAAAAAATACTCGATATTACGAAGAAATGTTCCATTCTTTGTATTTAGATTTCTTAGAATCTATGGTATTGTATTAAGAACAAAACATTATTGTATTTCTAAGCCACAGTTTTATCGTTTTATCGTGGAATCACTAACGGGTTAAAAAACATAATGGCAGCTTCGAGAATTTTCTTTTTAGTACAGAATTTAAAAAAAACTCTGTCTAAGCAAAGCGTTACTAAATCGTAATGTTACTAGTGAATAAACAAATCGCAACAAAGCCAATAATAACTGATGATGTAGGCACATACCACTATCATTCTGGTCGAAACGTTATTATCTAGAGATCAAACTCTAGACTACAACTCAAAAACTGCATTATTATACGTTTATCTTCCTTTTATTTTCAATGTTTCTTTCAATTTTAAAAGTCCAACTAAGAATTTTTTTACCCATGCAGGGTTAACGGTTTGATAATCCAAATAAACGCCATAAGAGTAAAAACGTTACTACTATTCACGTTAGCAAAAAGATACCTTATTCAAAGTAAACATAAACTTATAAAAAACAAAATTGAGATTACTATTATTTAATTAATATAATTTATCTCAATAACAGTTCTCTTTTATGGGACTTGACATTAATAATTTCTCTATTTATGAAATTTTGCCAAAGTAAATATTTCTTCTTTGGCGGCAATTCGGCTGTTATACCTAATTAATTTTATAATTACTTTGATTGACTTACGTAACTTAAGTATGTATGAAATTTAAATTAATTTGAAGTCAAACAAAAATTTGAAACCTACACTAATATGCAAATCATTTATGGTGGATATACATATTTAGAAATATTATTAACTTTCTTCCCATTTATTATTTGTATTTCTTAAAACAATTCAAATGCTTGCGGCATTTGTCTGGGCGGCAAAAGAATTGAAAAAAAAACAGTAGATAATGAATATATATAACTAACAACAAAGTAGTATATAGACTGAAAACGAATCTGTTGTTCAAACACAAGCTATCACATATAAAAACTGACTGAGAATAAATTGTATGTCGATATTCTTTATACTTACAATTTACACAAAAGAATACTATGACATAACACAATCTTATCAGTTTTAATGAAAATACAATACTGTTTAAATAAAGTTTATGTAAAACTTACAATTTTAATTTTTAATAACACTAAATGAATATTAGCAAAATGATAGTATTTTATTTACTTCTATGCTACAAAGCCTCCACTGCTTTACGTAAAAAATATATATTGTAGCACGGCAAAATGACTGCACTGTGCCTGATGGTAAAAAAAAAATGCACAGTACAATCCAAAAACAATGGCGACCACCGAGTGACACAGTATTCATCGCCGGTCGGCGCTGTCATGCCGGCTTGCGAAAAGTTGGATATGCACAGGCTGATCCCGAAACGCGACCCGCAGAAGCGAATTACTATGACGGGCTTTTTCGCCATATACATGGTGGTTGTGACCCAGTCAGGCTATAGAACCCTACCACCTGTGGTAACTGTATCTTCACAAAAAAGAATAGAACCGAGTATCCCAATTACGTTAGTGTTGGTGAAGTATACTTAAGAATAATATAGTACGTGATTGGCAATCAAAGAGATTAACATTGCTTGACTACAATAACATATTATGTTAAATAAGGACGAGGTTAGTTAGAACGGTAAGTGCTGGGTGCAGTATCGTAACTAGTCTTAAAGGAAAAGGCAAAAGGTATAACGAAAGCGCTGGAGGAAGTCACCTTACTGCTGAATTATATCGTAATATCCAAGAGCCAGTTTCATCTACGGACAACTTGGCGTAACGAATATTTGATGGCATATGTCGGGCACCTTGTAGCAAGGGAGCCCCGCATCATTTATAGGGCAGATAATACGGTACCTACACACCTAAGTGGCATACAATTAGATTAATATATATAATTACCCGTAATGTAGTTACAGTCAGGTTTAGATTACAGATTGGACATATTCCTTCAATGAACTTCACCACAGTAAGGTTATAGGTATGTATGTTAATTTTATTTTATATTCCAATTAATTGCAGAAATAAACTTTTAATGACTAATAATTCTAATGAAATAATTCAATAAAAAAGAATATCTGTGTCGAGTCGCGACAGGAAAGGAAAAGGTTAATATAAGGGTAATATAAACGCCACAAATGAGGACGTTAAATGATTATCGTTTGTTATTGTCGCGGACTTTTACACGACCATTAATTTTCATTCATTGTGTGATAAATATTATGTACTAAAATAAAACACGTTGGAATTTAAATGAGCCTTTGTGAACTCAACAATTGAACAACAATATTTATTATAAACCGAAGGGTAGAAATATCATTCCAAAATTATATCAACTCACTGTCACGGTTTTGTCAGCTTTTTTGCATCCGACTATAAGTAAAACCAAATCTTCTGACAGTGTAAGAGACGCAAACCGTAATTGCATACAAGAATACTTAATGTCTATGATTGAGGATGAAGGTAATTTTAATACTACACATAAACATATACTAGGAAATACGTCGATCTGACACTATGAAACATAAATTACATTGACAACAGTGTTAAATTCTGTAATAAGTTTCAGGGTTAAAAATTACGAATTTAACTTTCAAAAGGTATTATTGAGTAAATCATTCATCATCGTACACATTATACAATTCAATATTGCAATAAATACATCAAATTATATCAATAAACCAAAAAATAATCTTAATAAACCTGATCGAGTTTCCTGCCGGATGTTCGCAATGACAAACCCTTTAAAAGTTTACGAACGCTTTCGCGGGGTTTATATTATATATAGCACCCAAAATAATAACAGCGTATGTCGTTTTTGGCATTAATCGATAACAAAACAAACGCAGCCAAAATGACGCCATAAGAAAATTTTGTTTCTTTTGCGGCCATTCCAAATTTAAGAAAAAGGTGACACAACCATTCCATGATTCCACAACAACAGACTACTATGTTTTTTAGTAAGAGCAATAATGACGTCACCCAATAAACAAATCAAGACTTTTTGATTCTTATTTAGCTAACACTGCGAATGAGTTATTTAATTCAGTCTATTTTGAGAATAAGCAATAAATCTCTCCTCAGTGTCTCAAAGCGAGATCAACGTATGTTGTTGTAGTTCTACGAGGCGACGTGAATTTACTATGTATTTTAATGATGTATTTTTAAACGTTAACTAATATTAACCAGGACGTTTTACATGACATTTTTAAACATCATCAGTATGTACCACTCCATTAATTAAGCCATCCTAATACTTAATTCTGGAAAATGGAAGCGATTTTGAAGCGATGATAGCTTAGTTCATAGCTAGTTCGGACATCTCACCAATCGGCGTAGTTTCGAATTCCTGCAACTTTGTTGGAGCGATCGGTGAAGGAATGAATACAACGTGATCAAACCATAGTATAGTGGTTCAAAACGACATTAAGGTTTTATCTAAGTCCACCTAACTAAATCCACCTTAAAGTTGAAAATCTGACATCAAGAACCGTTTAGTGTGTTCCGGCAGCTGCAACTCAGAGCAGAACTCTCTCCGTGTTATTACAAAAGAGTGAAATAGGTATTAAATACTTGGTTTAAAAAGGCTTCGTAGTAAATATACCGCGGTCGCTAAATGTTCGCCTTCTTGCTCTTTTGTCTCGCTTCCATTACGTTAGGTTAGACTTGCGAAAAAGGATAACGCGAACTCGTCTCGGGGGCGAGCGCGGTGCATTTATTACGAAACCTTTTTAATTCAAGTATTTAATACGTATTTAACTTTTTTGTAATAACACGGTATAGGTTCAGCATGTTTATCGTCATAGACCACACGTCATTTAATATCAGATGAGATTATAATCCAACGCTGAAACACATAAAGTATCAAAAAAGCGACCTTCGAGCCCCCGCATTCAAAATCATTCCCTCATATTAAATTTCACTTTGGGCTAACCCTAACACGCAGCGAAAGCTCTCAAAAGAAAAAAAACGATTTTGAAACATTCTTCATTGGTGCTCCGCTCCTATTGATCTAAGCGAGATTATATATAGCCTATAGTCTTTCTCGATAAATGATCTATCTAACACTGAAATATATTTTCAAATAGGACCAGTAGTTTCTAAGATAAGCGCCTTCAACCAAACAAATTAGGTTTATAATATTAGTATAGATTACTAATCTTCTCGCGTACTTAACTCGAGCCGTCGTTCCAATTACAATAACTTTTGATAGAGTCGACCGATTTTAATGAAACAAAAACTAAGTTACTCCCGAAGATATGCCGAAGATATATCAGATTTTATTGTGAACTCTGTACTTTAGCAGTGACGTGTGTTTATACAAACAGACAGACAGACATTTTCAAAAATGATTGAAATGTATTCTATTATTTATTCCTAGACACCTCCAACAATTTTTTCACAAAAACAAAAAAATACAGACCCGTTAGATATATTCTTATGACATGTATAGATATTAAAGCCTGAGCAAGTTACAGATTTGGTTTTTCATTTACAACGATTATTACAATTGTCTTGGGTATACAGAAACAAATTAACAACACGATCTATAAATATCATTCTCAATTAAAAAACAAATTTGAAACTAAAACGATGAAATTTTCCACGTACACAACTGGCATTTCGAAACACGCAACACGTAACGTTACTTCGTCGTGGGATGGAAGCACTATTAAATACTGGCATATATCCAACGGATTGTATTTATTTGTAAACTTTTGATGTGTCTATTTTTATCGGAAGAAATTTTATGTTCAGTTACCTCTGACGTCTGAATGTATGCGCCAAATTGGTTCATTAAATATAATCATGTTTAGATGATGGTTGATCCACCAACTACTGGATGGTAGATTGCGGGAACGCAAACTTCTCCTGAATTATCGGTATCAGCCGAAAAATAATTAGCTACTAGTATTACATTAGCCATATTTGTAACTAGCTGCGCCTGCGATTCCGTCCGCGTGGAGAGTAATGTGGAGATTCGCTTCTGCGGGTCGCATATCCAGCATTTCGCAGGCCGGCATGACAGCGGCGACCGGCGATGGATAGTGTGTCACTCGGTGTTCGCCATAATTATCGGTATCAGCCAAAAAATAATTATCTGCTAATATAAAAAAACAGTGACTAGTAAAATAAAATCATTTGAATGTATTAAGTTTATCTACTAATCTATTTTTTTCTCGTACTTAAGTCGCGTCGTCGTGAACGGATTTTAATGAAATTTACATTTTATCATGGACGCAGTACTTTAGCAGTGATGCGTGTTCAAACAAACGGACAGACAGACATTTCCATGCTTTATGATTTTAAATTTTATAATGACTTTAGCAATGGTGTGTGTTCAAATAAACCGACAAACAGACATTTCTAAAAATGATTGAAATATGTTTTGTTACTTATTTTAAGACACCTGCATCAATTTTTTTCACAAACATTTGAAAAGTATAGTAATGTTAGATTTACATTTTTATTATATGAATTGAAAATATTGGTGTTGGTACTTGTCTATAACTAATTACAGAATAATAAGAACAAAGAAAAAAATAAAAATCCAAACACACAAACTCTCTCCATATATACAAATTATTCGTTAGACTCTAATGAGAATGCTGAATCTGATTCTGCATACGATCTTTGGACCCGTGATGAAATAAGCGTCGAGTCAATCGTAAGTAATTTTGTGTAAACAAAATCCAAATATCGTATAAGAATCATTATAGATTTTTTCACGTGATATACCTCCTCCAAAAACTTGATGAAATTAAACGGTTTTAAAGAATAAAGGAAATAGCAATTAGCTTGAGAAAATAAAATTATATGAAGATTGTTGCATTTTTATCACAAAAATATCTTAAACTCTTTAACACTTAAGAAAACAAATCGGACGGCTGCCATTCAAATGGCTATAAAAGTCCCTTTATTTAAAAACATGCCTAAGGCAAAACAATAAATGCAGTTGAACTTCAATTGAGCTCTGATACCGAAGTGTAATCGATCCACAAAAGGGTTATTGATGTTTATTTAAATTAGCATAAATTTACCTTTGCCAGTTTATAAATGGCCACGTATTGAAAAATATTGATACTTGAATAATTAAAAGTAATCCTTACATTGCGTATATTGTATTATACTTCATTCATTCGCCAGTATATTATCAACGTCAGGTCTGTGAACATTGTATTCTTCTTTGGAAGTTAAAATACATGTAGATATGTTAAAGCTTCCACTGCACATCAGGCTAATGATGTTTTTGATGTATTCTTAAACGTTCAAGTAGTGTGAGCGGACCTATTAAAATATTAACGATTCTCATTCGTTTTATAGTCTGTTTAACTTCTCACGTTTTGTCGAGAGCTTTATTATTAACGTCACTTTTATTGACAACTTTAATGTTATTATGTGTAGACACATCTTTATAAGTTTTGATTTAATTAGAGACACTGCCATCCTAAAATTCAGTGGTATCGATATTAATTTAAAACGCTTGTACTAAATAAATGAAAATACAGTTTCTTAGAGGTTCAATCACTTCAAATCTACTGGACGCATAAGCATGGGCCTATCACCATACGATGCGCAATTTTTCGTAGATGGTTCAAGGCTACTTATTTTTGAGTTCGACTGACCTTTTGCCATTTTTACGGCCTAACGAAATGGACGGGTTCAACTAATAAAATACATAAAGACAGTATTACTAAGAAAATAATATATTATCTAACTTTATTTAGTCGAGAGAAAGTCGAGTCATATTTGTCTGTAAAAGCATAAGACATAAGGACACCGAATAAATCTTTGCCATGTAACAATAATGTTATAGATTATAATAGTTTTATAGTTGCGCAAACTAAAACTGGACGCGGCGCGGTCGGTCGACGCGTTTTTGTTTACATTTGTAACAGGTTTTTTATGCCGAAGAAACCTGTTTTGTCCCATTAAACACACAATGGACGTCTCCGAAATATGGGCCGGAGTGCTCCCACAAACTAGAATTTGCAACTTTAACTAATTATCCATAAACAGAAGAGAGCATTACTCCGTATTCCTGGAATATTATATCAAACTAATTTATAATTCCAAGAATTATACTGTCCAAACTAACCGGATCTTTTTAAAAATAATGAGTATTTTAAATATTTATACTTACACAGTTTAGAGGTCAATCATTTATTGTATTGTCTGTGAGGTTATTTCCAAGAACGTTAAACAAACCTAGGATTGATCGGGCAATTGGTAATAATAATAAATTGTGTATACGAGAGACCTTGGCTAAGAAACCTATGACTAGGTAGGTAGTCGCCACGAGCGAGTCTCTGTTTCTTAATTACCTGTTAATTAAATTACATACACCGAACTACGTTTACGTAATCTGTTATTCATATCTAAGGTTAATTATGAATTTACAAGTCACAGCCTATATTTGCATAATTAATTTGTTTGTTTATTTAAATGTAATAGACATTGTATCTGTAGAGTCAATATAAATTGTACGACCTATTTGTTGCGATGAAAGTTTCGTACAACATTAAAATAGTTCGTAATTAAATATATTACTTACCGTATCCTCCAATGGTTTGAAGTTATTAAAATGTTTATTATTGTTTATTTTCTGATTCAAAGACTTGACATTTGCAGAGATGGTGATCATGTTAACAGTAAGCTCATCGATCTCACGCCTCATGTGAGCTATTTGGACCTCTCTCACTATGGTCAATATCAGCAATCCCAGGATTAAGCTGGCTAGCAACACCGAGACGGTGACCAGCAGGGACTTGCAACGTCGCCTCTCGCAGTGGTCCGCCATCGCACCCTTGTACTGCCTCTCGAAGTCGCCGCTCATTAAATTCTTCGACATATCTTTGACTTCGTTCAATGAGTCCGTCTGTTTGTACATCGCAGCCGGATCAGGTATGAGTGCGTGTTTCTCTGCCATCACGTTGCTTACACTACACTCGCGAATTGTCACTGTCACTTGATTCCTCGATGGTAAACTATACGACCAATTAGGTGTTTATCGGTTCATTATCGGGGTTCTCGGAAAGCCGGCTCAAGGGTTTGGTGGGGTAAATGGCGTGGTCAACTCCACGCACGTGCAGACTACAGAGCTCGGAAGGACGATAGTACGCGCTCGCTCGGACAGAGGGGCTGGCGACGAGTGCGGAAAAACAAACTAGCTAGATGCGCGACCGCAACACACCGCGCCAGTGAACGACTGGACTCTATTGACTGGACGCAGCGCACACGCTGTTTAAAATTTCGAATTTCGGATGATCATACAAATAAATATAACCTTTGTCGACCTTTTATGAGATAATTTTAAGAAACGCTTATGGAAATGAGGTAACCTGCTTTTTACCAGCAAATGGACAAAGAAAACATTGAGATATTAATTGATAGTAAAAACATACAATGTTATAAAAACAAAATTAATATCTTATAATCTAGGACACGATAAAAAGCTTGCTGTTTGGTGATTATACAAATATTGTATTTTAATATCTTATTTAAGTGTATAATAGATAATACAAAAATACAAATGTTCTGTTTCATTTCGTTTATATATTTAAAGTTCTATTTTTTTTTCAACTAGTGTCGAATTAGGGCATTAAACCGATGTCTATTTTTTTTAAATTACTTAATTACCTTATTGTAATAAGTATTCACTTCAATCTTATTTTGTTATTCTACATTCTTCAATATCTGAATATTTTTATTATGTTCTAATTACGTTATATTCAATGAAAGCTTACTATGACTTTATAAGGGGTCTCTTATGCAACTCGAGGTTCACTTCGGTACAATTTCGAACTTATTACACAAATAAAGTATATCACGCAAAACGAATGTATATAATAAAGAGCAAAATACAGAAATTAATATAAATGAAAACACTTCCATTCCACATTCCATAAGTATCATTTTACAATAAAGTGTTATAAAGGAATAGTCCGGCGAAATTGTAAAGGCAGTTCGAAAACAAAAAGTTATAGGTACATAGTCTAGAGATCTTTAGACTACTATCACTTCTATTGTCATGAGTATATTCTACATTATAATAATTTGAGTAATATAAGAGTAAAATAAGGTGTAAGGGGTGTCGAATAACATCTAAGACTTGAGACACCCAAGCCAACCTCACCTGCACGTGGTGCACCCTGCTGAATAACGAACGAGGCAATGGCGAAAGCGGGGTGGTAGGGTTATACAGCCCGACTGGGTCGCAACCACCATGTACATGGCGAAAAAGCCCGTCATAGTGATTCGCTTCTGCGGGTCGCGTTTCGGGATCAGCCTGTGCATATCCAGCTCTTCGCAGGCCGGCATGACAGCGGCGACCAGCGATGGATATTGTGTCACTCGATGGTTGCAATTGTTTTTGGATTGTACTGTGCTTACCATCAGGCACAGTGCAGTCATTTTGCCGTGCTACAATAAAAAAAAACTGCTTGTCCATGAGATGAGAATTCTGTTTTTATTGGAAAGGGGATATTTTCAAAGAAATCCCGTTTTAATCTCATTAGTATTGAATCGTGGATTTCAAAGATACACCATAAAACTATTACAAAATCGAATAAAAAAAATATATTTATTGAAATAAGTAGGCTTATGACAATCAAAGACTAGGTAGGTAGGTTTTCAAAATACCTACCGTAATACTCGATCTAATAAGTTTTATATAAATACATAGTAATTTATATGACACCTTTTTATAAAACGTTGTTATGTAAGACAACATCAAGAATCAACATTGGAAAACGCATTTACCGATTCAGTGTATTCCGCGTAGAAAATACGTTACAATCCGGATTTATTACATATATTCTATACATAGGTATGATAAATCTAACATGTCAGCAGTTTTTCGATTTCCGTAAAAAAAAATGTTACAGGTATCTAATATATATATATATATATATATATATATTCATCATTATATAATCATTTTTATAAATGTATGTCTGTCTGTCTGTTTGCATAAACACGCTTTACTGCTAATGTACTGGGTTAACAATAAAATCGTAAGGCATATCCTCGAGAGTTACTTAGTTTCTGTTTCATTAAAATCGGTCCACTTTATCAAAAGTTATTGTAATTTGAATAACGGCTCGAGGTAAGTACCTATACTAATAATATAAAGTTTGTTTAGTTCGACGTGCTAATCTCAGGAACTAATGATCTGATTTGAAATATTCTTTCAGTGTTAGATAGCTCATTTATTGAGTAAGGCTATATATAATAGGCTATATCATCTATAACCAATAGGAGCGGATCACCAATAAAGAATGTTTCAAAATTGTTTTTTTTTATCGTTAGCCCATAGTAACCATTCCACGTAGACGAAGTCGCGGGTGGACTGTAGTAACCTTACAGTCACTATGTTTGGATTTTATCATTTAATTCACTCTAACATAAAGTCGTCCAATCACAGTAAATTAATACATTTTAATAACAATTCCACGTTTTAATTACTCCCAAGGCCGATCAGATGGCAAGCGAGGACAAGTTAATAATAAAAAGAATTTACATTCGACACCTATATTAAACCGATTCTATGACTTAATATTATACTATGTGTGTTGTTTATTCAGCAATTAGTAGGCTACGTCACTAACGCTTAATAGATAAGAGGGACTCGTGTGTATTCAGCTTTAATGGAGCAATTAAACAATATTATGTTCATTGATAGTACAGCGACGATAAGAATTTTATCAAAACAACTACACATTCCCACGGGTAGAACAATCTATGATTAATTAATTTTATACCTACACTTACAGATAGTTAATACAAATACAGACACTTTTAACAGAGGCTGACAACTCTGGTAGAAGATACTATCTATAATTTTCGTCGATTAATCGCGTGACAGAAAATTATAGAAAGTTAAACAACGTATAAGTCAATCTTTGTGGCCGGTCTAGTGAGTTCGGGCTCGCCCAGAATATCGTCATTTATACAAAACAAAATGAATTACACAGGCTGGCATGACAGCGGCGATCGGCGAGGTATAACGCATCTCTCGGTAGTCGCCATTGTTCTTGGATTATACTGTGCTCACCATCAGGCACAGTGCAGTCACTTTGCTGTGCTACAATTTAAAAAAAATAAGTATTATAATAACACACGATAACACATCTGTGCAAAACTTTGAACACTTGCTTCAAGATTGCCCCAGGTTTAGCTAGCCGCAGCTTCAACATGAAGCAGGAGAGAGAGAGACCCTCTCCCTCGAGATGAGGGTCCCCGTACGACCACCTATGGGCGACCAAAGCGCGCGACCAGGGCATCGGAGCAAATCGTGAACCCTGGTCCAAATACGCGCAAAGGCGGTACAGGAGTTTTTAGTCGGTAGGAGTCCGACATAGTGTGAGGGAATCCTATGAAGGATATCGCCGTCTAAAAAAAAGGGCACATAATGCTTTGTGATAATCTTCGTACATGTCCATTCGATCTGTTGGGTTTGATGGAGAAGGAGTCAATAAAACCGTTCGATAATTTTGCCAATCATGTGATTGCTAATCTTAAATATTTAACGAACTTTGAAATTACCACCACTCTCTTGCCTACATCTAAATCATTTTGAAATAACCACGACTCTCTGACTTGTATCTATATCAGGACTAACAAATCTTGATGACTTAATATTATGCTCATGTAACACGTTAAAGGAGTGAATACTGAATTGCATCAAATTGCGTCTCTCCCTTTATATCGCCAATTGCAAATGATATCTTTGCGAAAACAAGAAGTTTGGAAAAAAAAAAGTATTATTTTAGGTATCTAAAATTAATGTCTGTGAAGTTGGCATACAAAGATATCGGAATCGTGAAATAAAAATGAGTTCTGATATTCAAATCAATAGTTCTGGAGTTCCTGAAATTTAGGAAAATAGTTCTGCATATAAAGACCCCATAAAGGCATAAGACATATGAGGGTGCCAACTTCACGCAGCATACAAAGGTCGTGACAGAGGAGTTCTGAAGGGAGTTCTGGGCTTCTTTACAATAGTTCTGGAGTTCTTTGCAATAT